>NDGN011397601.1:0-10849 GCA_002564285.1 Tympanoctomys barrerae
TATTGTCGAGGAAATGCAAACTAAAACCAGAAAAATGTATAACTTCATATAATTAAAATGGCTACTAAAACAGTAAGCATTGTTGAGGAGTCAAAAAGAAAAGAGAGAGAGAGAGAGAACCCTGTACTTGTGGATGGTAATAGATATTGTCATAGCCATTATGGAAAAAAAATAAGTCCCCCAAAAAAGTAAAATTAGAATTACTTGTATGATCAAACATTTCTACTTCTAGACGTAAACCAAAAGAATTGAAATTAGAGGGGATGTTGATACAGCCCAGGAGCAGAAGCACTTGCCTGGCAGGCACGAGGTCCTGAGTTTGATCTTGATACTGAAACAAAAAAGAATTGAAATTAGAGAATTTAGGCAAGTGATATCCTGCCTTTTCATATTCACTGTAGTATTATTTATAAGAACAAAGAAATGAAAGCAATTTAAATGTCTATTAATAAATAGAGAAAATAAGATGTATACATAAAAGAATATTATGTAACCTCAAAAAAAATTCAAGAATTTGCTACACCTTAGATGAACTTAGAGGATATTTTGTTTCATGAAAAAAGTCAGTCTCCAAATGGCAATTATTACGTAAGTTCACTGATATGGGACCACAAATAATACAACTATTTCTTCAAAGCAAATTGTAGAATGGTGGTGGCCAGTCTGAGGGATGCTGGAGCTATTTGTCCCAGGGTACTCAGTCTCCATCGTGCTGGATGGGTAAGGCTTAGGAATCTATGGAACAGGGTGAGGAAAACAGTCAACATCATTATAGTGTACAACATATGCTCAAAGGTGTAAAAGCACAGGACTTATATTCAATGATCCGAGCACAAAGCAAAGAGGCGGGCAGGAAACTTAGAAGTCATGGTTATGTCTAACAAAGCTCAGACCCCGCCCCCAAGTTTAAAGACTCAATCCAAACATGGGCAGCCGAGATGAATATATACTTCTCAGATGGAGAAATACAAAGAGCAAATAAGTATGTTTTAAAAGTTCAACGTCATTGGTCATGCCGGTCAGATAGCTCAACAGACTAAGTGCCTGCTTAGGCAAGCACAGGGACCAGCGTTTGATCCCTGGCATGACATGCGGCACTGGTTCAACCCCCGGGCATGCTGAGCCGGCCGAGACTGTGCATGGTAGTGCACATGTGTGATCCTAGTGCTGGGGAGACTGAAAACAGGAGGATCACTACGAGTGAGCTACATAGTGAGATCCTATACCAAATCCATAAAAAAAGAAATGCAAATTAAAACAACACACATTCCATCTCACCCCAGGAAGAATGGCTGCTATCAAGAAATCAACCAATGGGAAATGCTGGAGGGGCTGTGGGGAGAGGGAACCCTTCCCCACTGCTGATGGGACTTCACACTGTCCAGCCACTATGGAGATGGGTGTGGCGATTCCTCAAGAGCTAGCCCTGGAGGTCCCATTGGACCCACCTCGTGCTCTTCTGCGTGTCTTCCCAAAGAATGAAAGGCGTCCCCCCACAGCAACATGTGTGCACCCACCCTACAGCAGCACAGTTCGTGATAGCGAAATCTTGGAAACAAAGTCAATGCCAATAAACAGAGGACTAGATTTTTTAAATGCATCTTTTTTTATACAATGGAGTACTACTTGGCCATAAAAAGATAAACTTTAGACATTGATAGGTAAATGGATGCACCTCGAGACTGTAGTCTTAAGTGAAATAAATTAAGCGCACATGTGTAAAATTTTATCATCTCCCTCATGTGAGAAACTGAGAAACAAAATAAGGCCCGAAATGTAGAACAGATATTGTGAAGTAGAAAGAAATTGTTCCAAAAGAAAGAGGAACGAGCAAGGAGGAAGAGAGAAAGGAAGAGAAGAGAAAAAGAAAACAATCAAAGGAGGATAAAATGGAAACAAAGCTTCGTGAATAAGGAGGGACAGAGGGTTGAAGGGCGGGGAGGAGGTTGCGATGAAGAGGAGCCGAGGCGTAGCACACGCAGGCACGAGTTCCCTGTGACGAACACGGCCGTATGCACACCTAAATTCAATGGATACTTAATTTTTTAAGAAAGATGGTAAAAGAGCGAATAAAATCTTCGCACCTCCAAGTCACGTGAAAAGCGTAAGTTACCGCCACCCATGCGGGTCCCCACGCTGAGCTGGAGACCTCTGCAGCCTCGACCGGTGTCCTTCCGAGTCCAGCTTCTTCTGACATCACGCCCTCGGCGTCCAGCCCACACTTCCTGCTGTCCTGCCCTGTGTGTCCAGCACAGCGCTGGCCGCCTTTTGGCAGTGTGGTCGGCAGTGTACTGTGGAGGTTGAAGTGAGCTGCGATGCCCACCAGTTAATCGCGGTGCTCGGGAGGCTGACGCCAGGAGGACCACTAGGAGTCTGCTCTGTGCGGTGAGACCCTGCAGACCCGGGCAAAGAGCTGCCTGCCCAGCAGAGCCTCGATGCCCGGCCTCCCTCCGTGGCTGCGCTAGAGATCAGCCCTAAATGGATCCGATCTGTTCCTACAGAAAATACTTGGTCAGACACTCATGTTATGCAAGCCAAAGATCAGAATCTAGAAAGTAATTGACTGCATTTGTGATTAAAAATAAGTAAGACCCAGAGCTGAATCAATGCTATTGTGATTTAATTTAATTAATACATGTTTGCAGCGCATGAAGTATACAAAATATGAAGTTCACAGCAATTGTAGCAGAAAGGTACATACACATTACACGTTTCAACTCATTTTTCTTTCCATTCTGATCTCCACCTCCCTCCCTCCCTCCCTAATTCTGAATCACCTTCCCCAGTTTCATTGTTATTGCTATTATTATTTTGAATTTGTGTGAATGACATATGCTTACATGTCTTGTGGGTACCTGACACATGTACGTGACACGTTTTTAGTCTTCTCCCTTCTTTCCCTCCCCCGTCCTCTTGTCCTCAGGCTCCTGGGCTGCTGCCCATTTGCAGAAGACCTACGTCCTTCTAGAAACCTTTTATTCTGTTCTTTATTTATACTTTGTCTCACTCAAGTGAGAGATGCTACATCCTATTTAAACTTGTGCACATGATTTATTTCACTTAATTTTGTATTTTCCAGGTGTATCCCTTTGCCTACGGCTGTCTAGAATTTATCTATTTTTAAATTACATATAGAAAGAAGGATGGGTGCCTATGATCCTAGAAAGGGTCGAGAGCACATTAATGCCGGTGCCTGGCGGAGCTGCCTCAGGTCAGGCTCGGGCACCTCAGTCCCTCCATCGGAGCCCTCAGCTCCATGCAGCAAGCTCCGCGATCACGTCGTCCCCACCGCGCAGCTCCACTTAGCACACGGCAGGTGCTTGGACAGTTCGTTTCCTGGTTTTGAACATTAGAACTTCACTCTCCTTTAGGCTAATTTGAAATTGAATTAAAACTAAATTACTCATGTTATTAAATTAAATCTAAATAATTGCAAGTTGAATGTGACTTTTCTACGTCACACATCATCTTTCCTGGAATCTCTCTTGTCCAGCTGGGAAGGTGAGCCTTTTGCTCTTTTTCCAAATCCCGCCCCCGGCCCCGCGGTTTAGAGGCCCTGTGCAGATGGCCAGCTGTCTTCCCCAACAGCTGCTCGGGAAGGAGCTGGTGGCGTCACAGCACAGCATCATCTGTAGGAAACGGCGTACTGTAGCTATAGCCACAGGTTTACACTTGGGAATAGCTTCTAATGAGTTTACATAGTGTATTAGTAGTTTTTATTTTTGACAAAGTAGCAAATAACCCATACTTTAGGCTAATTATCAGCATTACTTTAAAAGCCTAGAAATATAGTAAGTCAGAAATAGCAAACCCTCTGTAATACCAAAAATGGAAGACACGGATGATAGTTATACAAAATTCAGATACTGGCAAAAAATATTTACATTGCAAATGAATAATTCAAACTCCAATTTACATGTTCTGCTCCTATGAGCTCAGGTATTGTGATCCAGCTCCACGAGCAAAAGCCAGTGAGGCCAGAAGCACTGAGCGCAGTGTGTCCTAGTGACACTCATGCCCCGCCACCCAGCGCCTCTCTGGGAGCCCGTGCTCTCGTGTTCTCACGCACGCCTGAGTGTCAGCTTTCTCTGAGTGAGGCAGGGCGACGTGCACTTGAGGTTGGGGAAGGAACGGGTGTCTCTCAGACCAAGGGGTCAGCAAATCAGTAACAATAATTTGTTAACTTAGAACTGTCTTGATAAACACCCAACTTGCCTCTCCTACTTAGAATAAACTGTCTCCAGATATGCCATGCCCTGTCACCTTCATCTGCTTCCCATCTGGCCGCTGGTGGCTGGTCACCACGGTCATACCAACTGCTCCCCTGAGGTACACAGCAAGTATCCCCACAGAGAATGTCCACGGGCCACCTTCAGTGTAGCATGTCTCCTCCTGTCCATTTTAGGGCAGAGTAACCACAACAGGCTTCCTTTGTGCTTCTACCAAAATTCCAAGGGCTGCAGGTCTTGCATGTTGCATGTGTGCCCTGACCCTGCCAGACTCACACAAGGTGTGCAGTGCTGGAGCTGACCCAGGTGCTCCAGAGCCCCTTTCATCAGCTCAGCCAAAGGCTGCTCTGCAGTTACCAGGAGACAGAACACGGGCACAAACGGGATAGGAGTTTGTTTGTTACCCAGAACAGTTCAGAGGCAAACAGGGTGCCCTCCCGAGGGCTGGGTCTGGGGTCGTGTGGGGCTGCTGCCTGTGGCTCCTTACCATTAGGAAGGAGGAGAGGGCCTGGGAAGGTGTGTGTGGACCCCGTGCCCGCCAGCCCCTCTCTCCTTCCGTACAAAGCCTGTGCCTCTGCCTCTGTGTCAGGTTCATTCCTTCCCAAGTATAACATCAGAACAAATCAAGTCAAAGATTCCTCTCTAAACAGAGAAACTATTTCCATCTTCGGCAGCCTTAGATGAGATTGCCAACTTGCCAGTCTCTGGGTGCCTCCCTTACGCATAGGCCCGGCCTTGTAACCCATCAAGTTTCCTTCCTCAAGCGAAGGTAGGCCCAGAAGTCCCATTTATCTAAAAGGGCTCAAACTAAACTGCACCTGGCAAGCATCCACTGTATCTTCTTAAAATAAGAATTGTAGAAGTAATGCATAATGATACACATGATAAGAAATGACTTTGTTTTATTATTTACAAGTATATGCAAATGAATAATAAATAGTGGTCTGTTCTAAGCACTAGATAAAATAACGAGTTAGGCAGGCATGGTCCCTGTGCTAGACGTCTTCTGCATCTACTCCGCAGCTTGTTCATCTTCCTCTGAGACAGTGACATCAGGGGAATCCTTACTGCTGTAGCTTGCATTTAGGTGTAACCTCCAAGTCTCGTATGGTCATAAGTGGGCCTTTTCCAGAGTGGCTGGATTTAGAGTGTGTGACACTGGAATTGATTTGGTGCAATGCTAGGAGCAAGGCTGACAGGACTAAGGGTGTGAGTCTTGCTTTCCATAAGCAGCCTGGATAAGACATAATGGATAGGAAGAGCTGTGGTCGATCCTTGTTGCTGCCTTCTTCCCACCATGAGTTATTTCTCCTCTGCACGCTTGTCTGCCGTGACACCCTGCCCCTGAGCCAGCCAACCTCTACAAAGTGATCTAAATAGGCCTTTCCGCCTTTTCCTTTGAGTGTTAGGTATTTTGTCTCAGCAGCAAGAAAATAACTAAGACAGACTCTGGTACCAGAGACATGGGATTGCTGCTGTGACGACACCTGACCATGGGGTTGAGGAGCCTTTGGGGATGCCATGTAGGGAGAAGAGGTCAAAAGGTTAGGACGTGATGCTGAAAACTGGAGCTGGAAAGAATTCCGTAGGTCTACTTGATGGGAAATTCTGGCCAGAGCTCAGTAGACCAGAAGGCCGATAGCGATGCTGTCAGTAAGGACCTGGCTCTGAAGATTTCTGCTACAAGAACTACATTGGCTATTGCACTAAAGATGATGCATCTTATACTTTGGCAGAGAGTTTGTCTGCATTTTGCTGGTGTCCAGACCATTTGCCTGAGACTAAGGCAAAGGGCAGCAGACTAATGAATCTTGCAGAAAAAGTTTCAAGGAAGTATGTTGAAGTGGTGGCATGGCTATTGTTGGGGGCTTTGGGCCAGAATTATTTTGAGATTAAAGAACAAGGAGTCTAACAGAGTCACTCAAAATGTTGTGACTTTGACAGAAAGGAAGCTCAGGTAAAGCTGCAGCCTACAAAGATGGGACAGGAAAAATTAGTCACTGAAAAGACTAGCAAAGAAAAACAAGTATTTCAGCAGCGGGCTAGGGAAGTTATTTCTTAGGATTTGGCTCACAGGGTCTCAACCCCTACATCCAAGAGAGAAGGAAGCCTGGCTACAGCTCCCGCTCTGGCTGGAAGCTGGCCTTAGTATCATCCACATGGTCATGGCTCTATGTGTGTGTAGAATGGAAATCATTGGGTCAGGAAATCTTCCATGCTGTGCCAGAGGAGGCCTAGGTGGCTACAAGTGTGCTTCTAAGAGAGAAGGGTGTGAGCCTGTTGGGCATGAAGCCAAGGTACAGTGGAGACCCAGAATTTGGGGGCACTAGGAATGTGTATCATCTGAGGAGAACTGCAAGGAGGGAGCAGAGCCATGCATGAGCCGTGGGAGCTACAGCCTCCAGCAGGGCCACGGGGATGAGCCACCCAACCCCCTTGGAATTCACTACTGGCGACAGACTGCCCAGGAAGTGGAACTGTGGGACTGAATGTTTGTCTTGCTGGATTTTGGTCTTCGTTTGTTCCCGTTCCTTCTATCCTTCTGTTTGCAATTTTGGGGGTGGAGATGTCTATTTTGTACCACTGAATGGTGGAACTGTTTTTTCCTTTCATTTTTACAGGGGCTTGCACCTAAGAGTTTGTCTTAAGTCTTAGAGGAGATTTTGGACTTGGACTTCTTAGCAGTGCTGAGACCGACAGGACTCTGACAACTCTTGGAGATAGACTGAAGGCCTTTTTTATTAAAAGACATGCATGAGTCAGTGGGGGGTCAGGAGCAGCATGTTGTGCCTTGAGTTTAGATGTCTTCTCAATGCCTCATGCAGCCGTATTTGGGGCTTTTCAGTGGTAGCTGGATCTAGAATGTGCAAAGTTGGAATTAATTCATGGTGCAGTGTTAGGCTCAAGGGCACTAGAAGTACGGGTGTGAGCATCACCCACCCTAAGTCACCTGTGTAAGACATAAGGGACAGAAAGAGCTTAATCTCTGTTGCTTTGCTACCTTCTGCCATGAGCCGTTTCTCCTCTGTGATGCCTATCTGCCATGGCACCCTGCTTTGGAACCAGCCAATTATGGACTGAAATCCCTACAAACTGAGATAAATTTATCTTCGCTCCTCTAACTTTGGGTGTTGGGAATTCTGTCACAGCAATGAGGGAATTAACTAGGGCACTTACCCTTAGGTTCCTGGAAAAAACTGGAAGAGAGAAGTGGGAGTGAAAGAGGGGTACCTGCGACCCTTTCCAATAGCGTTAGCTTGCTTGGCGGTGTCCCTCTTATAGAAAACTAAGTGCTGCACGAAGGAGATTCTGCCCCTTGTTTTCTCTTCGTCCAGGTCCAACGACTGCTTCCTCTTCTTAACCTCGCAATTTTAGAGCGGCAGCGGCTCTGCTCTTACTAACCCTGCGATGCTGAATTACTGCTTGTGCTATCCAGTATAACTATCCCCAATATTATATATTGCTCAAAGTGTCCTTTGATAGTGTGACATCTTTTCCTGCCTAATGGAGTCCTGTTCCCAGAAATCTTATGTCTAGTGAAAGAGGATAAACAGAACAAGCACGTGATAAGAGATTGTGCTACGATCCATGCAGGAAACGGAACTGATGACACGAGAGAGAAACACCATCTATTTAAACAAAATGGAGACAGTGTTCCTGGCGAACTAGAAGGAGAGAGACGAAGTCAGCTCAGGTGCTGTGGAACACCCAGCTGGACTCATGCAGCACGTTCTGGGCGCGCAAGAGCCACCGAGGGTCACTGCAGATGGCAGAAGGGGAGAGCTGGAGGGGAAGAATGCACGCTATGACTTTCCTGGAGATAGGTCGAGGCTAATTTTCCTGATACAAATTTGGCAGCTCTCATCATCAGAGGAACTTAAATGAAGAATAAGAACAAAAACCCAGAACATAAAATGAAGGATTTTGTAAGGATTTTAACTATAAAAAGGATGAATGTTTGAAGATAGACATATTTAACTTGTGTTAAGCATTATACAACATATACATGCATCAAAACATCATGTTACTCTGTTAATATGTTGTTTCTAAATTTTTATACATCAGTTAAAATAAATTTAATAAGATACATACAATGGAGCTAAAGAGAAAGCTCTTTAAAGATGATGTAAAAATGGCCTGGGAGAAAATGCTGCACATCACAAATCAAAACCACAAAAATATATAAACTTATACCTATGACACTGGCAATTATAAAGAAGACAGCAGAGTTGGCAAGGCTGTGAAGAGAAACTGTTGCACACTGTTGGTGAAAATGTAAGTTATACAACCATGGTGGGAAAATGTATGGTTGTTTCTTTAAAATTTAAAAATTAAGGGGCCAGGGAGATGGCTCAGTAGAAGAAGTGCTTTCCTGGCAAGTGCAAGGGCCTGAGTTCAATCCCTAGTTCCGAAAAAAAATAAAATAAAAATTAAAAATAGAACTGAAATATGCTCTAGCAATCCTACATAGATATGTATATATGATATAAAATCCGTGTGTTAAGACAACACCTGCACTCCTACGTTCATTACATCACCATCAACAACCCCAAAGATACTGAATCGACTTCAGGGTCTCTCAGCAGATAGAGACATACAGAAAACGCGGTGCACACTTACACAACGGAACACTCCTCAGCACTTACAAGTGAGGAGAAGCTGCATTTATGACAGCACCCATAAACCTGAAGGAAATTGTATTAATGAAATAAGTCAGAGAAACAAAAATCTTTTCTATGTGCAGAGTCTTCAGGAGGTGAGCTGATAACAAACAATGGTGCTGGCCAGGGGCTGGCAAAGAGCCCCCCGGGAGGCACCCAGAGAGACACTGTGCGGAGAGCACGCGGCTCCAGTTAGGGAGGGGAAATAAAGTCAACGTGTCTGCGGCCTTAGCTGCCTTCTCACTGCTGAGATGCAACACCTGATGCTCACAATTTAAAGAAATTTATTTTGGCAAATGATTTCAGTCCGTGATCACCAGCTCCAAAGCAGAAGTGGCGTAGAAGAGGCAAAGCCGCCCATGCCCCATGATCCTGCCAGCAAAGAGAGAAAGGCGCAGCTAGGGGCAGGGTGCGACCCGTCACAGTCCTCCAGCCAGGCCCCACCTCCAAGTGTGGGGTGCACACACCTTAGTGACAATGGTCAGTGACCATATACTTGGTACCTCGCAATAATTCAGTAATGCACACATATCTCAGAACACCTTGTTGTATACCACAAACATGTACAATTTTTGACTTGCTAATTTTTTTGTTTTAAAAAAACCCATGAATAAGAATTTCAAAGAAAGAAACACAAAGAACATTAAAATTTTAAAGATTGGACATATGATTGCATATCACCACTTCCTTTCAAGAAACCTTAAATTTTTTGTCTCTTTTTCATTTTTTACCTTTTAAAAAAATTATTTTAAGAGAGTATAGTAATAATTGATATGACATTAGAAATGGTTCACATTTACAAGACCAAGACGACAGGTATTCAAGCCTGGCTTTTGCGTTACACATCGCTCTCCTCGATGTAGTTGTTTAGACGCAGATACCAGCATGCAGAGTTAGTCAAGGTAAAGATTCTACTCATTAACTGATTTTTCAAAACACGGATGGAAATTTTTAGTACAATCACCTCAGCCATCCTATACATATACTTGCAATGTTTTTTCCCCTGCCTTTTTTTTCCCCTATCTTTTCTCCTTTCTCTCATCTTCTTTGCTTAATCCTTAAATTCCATTCCTTTTATTTTACTATATCTGTTACAACTTTCAGGTTTTATTTCTTCTTTTGAGTTCTTACACTAGGGAGACAATATAATATTACACATGTGAGTCTCATTTATTTCACTTATGAATATAGCCTCTAATTGTATCCACTTACCTATGAATTTAAGGTTTCTTAAAAGCAAGCAATAATAAGCAATCATATGCCCAATCATATATAACTCTATCTGTTAATCTAAGAAACAGGAGCTTCCGGCTACCCTGTGCCGGCGGGACCTACTACTGGTCGCAGTCCAGGTGCAGCATGGGTGAGACCCTCTTCCAACCCCTTGGGATGCCCCCAACCACTCCACAGCACCTTCCCCACCCCACCCGCCGAGTAGGAATTTTGGCCGTGTTCCGGAAACTCCTAGACCCAATCCTAGCCCAGGCCCAGTGAGTGTGTGGAAGAGCTGCTTCTCCCCCCTACTCCAGCTTGTCCCCTCCAGTCTCAGCTCAGGCCTAGCATACAGGCCTGGGGTGAGACCCTGCAGCTGCAATCACTGCAGAGAGTGTAGAGGATAGAAACACCCAGCTACTAGGAGCAGAAAATCTTGCCAGAGGGGCACAACAGGTTCACATGCAAGAGCAGCAGCAGGAAGGAGCTGAGCACAGCAGCCAGACCCAAGCCAGGCACAGCTGGATAAGTCCAAACTTTGTAGATCTGAATCTGAACATCAGTATGTGCTAAGGATATAACTGCAACAAAGAGCTACAACAAAGGTCAGAAGACAGTGCTATGCAAAATGACAAGAAGGAACAAAATGCAATCTCAGAACCCAAGGCCACCTGTAACAAATGGAGAGGACACTAACACAGAACAAATTGGGAATCACAGAGCTGAAAGCAATGAATCAACAGCTTC
>NDGN011397603.1:0-12185 GCA_002564285.1 Tympanoctomys barrerae
GGTGGCACACGCCTGTAATCCCAGCGCTGGGGAGGCTGAAAACAGGAGGATCACTACGAGTCTGAGCTCCTTAGTAAGACTCTGCATACACACACACACACACACACACACACACACACACACAGATTCTACAGCAGAGACAAGACGAGACATATGTGATTCTGTCATCCACATTTTTGGCTTGGAATACAGAGGACAAGAAAACTCAGCCCCACATACAACGGATGGGTGAGAAGGCAACTGTACTCGGGAAAATGTACCAAGTAAGTGAGATCAAATGGTATCTGAGCAAAAATCTTCTGCTTAGAGATAAACTAATTTTATGACGATGATTAGCTGTGTGCCTTTGGGAAGCAAAGTAGCCTCTCTGGGCCTCAGCTGCATAATCCATCCATAAAGAAAATGATCCGCACTTTCCTGTTTTATTCAGTGCAAAACTTCCGTGAGCTCCTCCCTGACCCTGGGCAGCTGATACGCGTCAGGCTCTGAACCTGACAATGGTCCTCAGACATCCCTTCCACTGCATCAGCTTCCTAATGGGGATGAGGAAAGGGAAAGAGGGAAGGAGGGAAGGGTGAGGAACTGAGGTGAAGGATTAGGGCAGGGCCCTCCGCCCGCGCTGGGGGCCTGCACGGAAATGTTCACGACTATGTGCTTTGCTGAAGAGAACACCCAGGGTTTCAGGCGACCGCAGCGGCAAGGGCTAGGGATTCCGAGCCACTGGGAAAGGCTGAGGGCCTCAGAACATGAAACAGCCCATGGGGAGGATAACAAAATAAATACTGATGAGATGAGCCCAAGCCTCTGTGATGTCAAGCTAGCCCTTCTTCCCACGGAGGGACGGCTCTCACGTGACTCCTCCCCGTGCGTTGCTAGGCTCCATCCACTCACCCCTTTCTCCCCTCAGGTGCAGAGTTAGTGTTCTCATCAGCTTGAGCACTTTTGCTCCAAGACTGCCCCGTCAAGGAGGACAGTACTGGACACAGTACACACCCAAGAACGTAGGCTGAGTGGTGATTTCTGCGGTAGATTAAATTATTCTCAGCAAATATTTCTGCCCTCCTCTGACCTCCATGGCTTGGTCTGTGCCTTCCTCTAGCCAAGGGAACCCAGGAGGAAGGGCCAGTGCGCCAATTCTAAGCCTATACATTAAGACACTGTATATTTCGGCTTGCTCCTCTGGACCTCTGACCCGCACAAGAGAAGCATGAGTCCACAGGGGGCAGGTAACTGTGACCCCTTCTGCACACCTCTGAGCAGAATAAAGGCTTGCTACTATTGGGCACTAAGGCTAGGGATGCTTGTTACTCAACATAAGCACACAGTCTCCTTTACTATTTCCAGAGATTTCGGGCAAAGAGAGATCTTTTCATAGATTTCAGAAATGAGGTTGTTTTGTGACTCTTCACCTCCTCTCTGAGCGGATAACAGCCTGTTCAAAGAAGACAGTAAAGGCTCTGGAGAGGCACATTTTGTCCATCTTGGCACTTGACACAGAATCAGGCTCCAAAGCTGATTTTGGAGGCAGGTCTGATGAAAGGATGGGGCCACACTGCTCATTCCAGTGGAAAGAACGGAACCAGATCACTAGCGGGGTGGGGAGGAGAACCTAGACCTCAGACGCTCAGTGTCACTAGTTCTTCCTCCTCAGAGCGTGGGAAGTGGACCCTGATGTGAGAGAAGATCATTTCAGACCTTCTGCAGTAGATCTATCCATATTCATTACAACATGGAAACACAGTCAACGTGTGAGCTCGGGACTATTAATGCCTGGGATGAATCTAACTCTTAAAGAGAAAACATACTCCCCCAAAAATAGACAATGTAAAAATGAAAATAAGTTAAAAATGACAGTAAGGTGGTATGTGCATATGGTACAGATGAGTCTGGAAAAACATAGACCTGTTTCAAGATGCCTGTTCTACAAATCTCAGTTGGAATCATGGAGGGCATTTTGGACAATATACTCTGGTTGAAGGGCTCCCGGCTTCTATTTTCTAAACTCTTCACGACCCACATGGCAGGCATTACCATCATCCCTGCTGTGCGGGAAGGTAACTGAGGTCCAGAGAGAAAAGCAACTTGCATGAAGTCACGGGGTAAGCAACAACGAGGATATGATTGAAGGGTGCCTACCTCCAGAATCTGGGTTCCTCACAGGAACGTGGCAGGATCAAAATAGATAGCCACTGGTTACATTTTTAAAACTTTATTACAGTAAAAGATGTGCTACCATGAATATCCTTAAAATGCACTCCTCGCTCTGAACACTGTCATCCTATGATTCCTGCCTCTTTGGATGCAGTTCTGAAAATCCTCCTTTGTGACTATCCTTATGAGACGTGTTCAGACTACAATTACTGCTGAGCGCCATCCTTTATAAGGCTCAAACAGCTCAGCAGATTAAAATGCCTGCTGAGACAGCAATTGAGACTGCGCGTGGTGGTACGAATCTGTAATCCCAGTTCTTGGGAGGTTGTAAACAGGCGGGTCATTATGAGTCCGATCTAGTAGTGACACCCTGAACACCCTGTAGACCCTTCCCTAAAATACAGGAAAAAAAAAAAAAAAAGGCTGTTGTATAAACACACTATGGCAAGCGCTCAGCTACTTTAGTCCCTGAATCTGCAACTTCTGGCTCTTTCCCAGGGTCAAAATGACCATGAAAGGTAAACATTTTTAATTGACTTGGGACATAGAAGGAGCCACAACAGCACAACTAAAGACCCGAAAGAGGGCTTCTAGAACTGCATCAGGAGGTGGCAAGAACGATGGGATAGTGTTAGAAGAGAAGGGGAATGTTGGGGGGTTAATGACGATGTGCTTTTTTAAACTGTAAAAAGTGTTTAAGCATTTAAGCACACGATAGTTTTCAATTTCATCTCACATATTTCTCCCGCCCCTGCATGAAGAATCTGGCTCCAGGGAAGCTAACACTGCCCCAGGTTAACTACAGAACCTGGAACATGGACCCCTCAAAGGCAAAGACAGCCCCACCTACAAGGAGAACTGGGGAAGGAACACCTGAGCTTAGGGAAGAGCCTGTTGGCATTGGAGGGAAGAAGGGGAGGGGTGGGCATCACCGAGGGTGGAGCAGGGAGAACTGGGGAGAGGAACCAGGCAGCCGGGCTGAGGCAGGGGCACCCCGAGGTGGGAAAGCCAGAACACAGATAAAGTTATTCATAAAAAGAGGCCTCTGAGCAAGGGCCAGCACCTAGGCGCTTTCTGAATGCTCCCAAGATGCCTGCCAGCATTGGATCCCGGCTCCTGGACATACACATGGTCTATATTTAGGTCCTGACGGTACCCACTGTTTTTGCCCTGATGGACCTCACCTCCTGGACCTTGTCCCTGCGTCACACATCTGAGTACTCTATCCAGAGCTGCCTTTTTGGATGCACTTTCAATCAGCTTTCCTTACCAGGGCTCCCCCATCTAGCGCTTGGCAGACCGTGAAGACGGTTGGAGGAGGGGCTTTCAACATTCCACACAATGCACTGCTTCTTTCCCTCCATCAGATCAAGCGGGATCCACGTTTATTGTAAGAGTTGGAGGCCCTACTCTTGCTAAGCCCATACACAGCCAGAACGCTTTTCACTAGTGGCCACCTACATGTTCTAGAGTCAGCGTGACATGGACAGGCATCAAGTCTGCTGAGTGCTGGTCCTGCTAGGCCCATCAGTTATGACTTGGCACAACCTCATAAAGCAAGGTTAAAACTTCTCTTCCAGGGCCGGCCAAGTAGCTCAGCACATTAAAGCACCTGCAAGGAGGTGCAGGGGCTGGGAGTTTGATTCCCAGGCCTGCCATGCTGGGCCCTACTCCTGGGGCACACTAAGAAGGCAAGTGAGACTGGGCGTGGTGGTACAAACCTGTAATCCCAGCTGTTGGGAGGCTGTAAACAGGTGGATCACTACAAGTCCGATCTAGTAGTGAGACCCTGAACACCCCGTAGACCTTTCCCTAAAATACAAGACAAAAAGAAAGACTTCTCTTCCAGACACTATTTATAATCCCCACTTACAGAGGAGAACGTAGGTTCAGAGAGGTCTGGTAACATGTTTTGGATCATATTGCTAGTAAAAGGAAAACTTGAGCTCGAATCCACATGTGTCTGGTTCTAAAACCCATTTGTTTAACCATTAATTACACCGCCACTCTTCACAGACACACATCCACCTTGGCCAGATTTAAGAGGATGAACTTATGAGATCTATGAAAGACTTCCCCCCTTTCCTCTTCTCCCTCCCACATCCAACCCCAATTCCCTAGACCCTTTCTCTGGAGATGTGTAGAGGTAAGAAATCAAAATTCACTCCGTGATGTTTTGCAAGAGCAGAATAAAGATCAAAAGCTAGCCAGCTGATTTCACGTGGAGTTCAGTCGTGGTCCTTGCGAAAGGTGGTCTTGACTAGAATCACTTGTGAAGTCATCAGAGTTTGAAATCAGGAAGATGTGAAGACAAGTTTTCACTTTTTGCATGAGATAGCTACATACCACAGGCTCCAGCGGAGCTAAAAGTGGGCGAGGGAAACTGGGACTAGAGGAAGAAGCGACTGGTCATAGATACCCCTTACTTAGGTGCTAACTGAACACACCCAGCATCCACCAAAACGGAATTATGCGACACAAGACCGGAAAGCAAATGCTCACTGCAGATGCACAAAGTATAGATTTAGGAAGGTCCCCAGATTAAACCATCACATAGCACCCGATGGCAAAGAGTCATCTTTTTAAAAATTAATTATTTATTTATTTAGAAGGCGATTGCGACTGGGTATGGTGGCACCAGCTGTAATCCCAGCGCTTGGGATGCGGAAAACAGGAGAATCACTACAAGTCTGATCTACATGGTGAGACCCTGTAGACCGTATAGCAAATACATTTAAAAAAAAAAAAAAAAGACAATGACCAAGGGACCAATATTGGTAAAGATAGGAATAATATGGACTCTAGGTGGGAATCTAAAATGGTACAGGCACTGTGGAAAATGGCACAGCTGACCCTTAAAAATTAAAACTTATGGTCTAGCAATGGCACTCTTGGGCATATAACCCACAAAACTGAAAAAAGATATCTGTACACCAAGTTCATAGCAACATTCTATACAAGAGCTAAACATAGAAATAACCCAAGGGCCCACTGGGGAATGAACGGAGGAGCAAAACAGTACACATGAAGAAAGGAATACCAGCCTTGGAAAAGCGGGTATTCTGCCACGTGGCACAGCATCAGTACACCTTGAGGATGTTAGAGCGAAGTGAAATAAGCCAGTTACAAAGAGACAAACACTGATTCAATCTGTAAGAAACACTCAGTCAAATCAAAGACAACATACAGTGGTGGTTACTGGGCTGGAGGAGGGGGAACAGCAAAGCCCTAACGGTTACAAAGTTTCAGTTTTGTAAGATGAAAACAGTTACGGAGATGAATGACACAGATGGTTGTACAGCATTAGCAAAGTATTTCATAGCCCTGAACTACACGCTTAAAATGGCTAAGATGGCACATTTACTGTTGTGTGACTTCCATCACAATAAAAGGAACTGGCAGGTCTATGTGTCCTGTGGGAGAGGTGGATCCAGGATTAGAAAAACAGACAAAACTCTAGGTATTTCCTTTAAAAAGCAGGTCTGACTTATCTGAAACTTCAACACCCCCCCTCAAGCAAATAAAACAAATACATCTCCAGCCACTGCCAAGTCCGGGGATGCCACTCTGCAGAAGAAGCCCTAGCTCCCTGTGGCTATCTGACTTCACCTTCCCATGGATAAGCTCATTCTCAACACCAAAATCATATTAAGGAAACCTAAAAAGGAGTTGTTCCAGGGGATGAACTTCCCCAACCCTCCCTAGCCATCTTTTCATACAAAGAAAAGAATATATTCTTGGAAATCCACTTGGTGAATAAACAACTACGTCGAAACAGAAGTTGGATGCAAATCTTCTTCTCTGTTCCCCATCCCATGAATCAAAGGTCTTCTGAGAAAATTAAAATGGTATCACCATTGAGCAGAGAGAACAGCCCTCGCCCCCTGCTGTCCTCCAATCACAGAGCTGGAGGAGGCAGGGTCTGTGCCGTGCACCATCACAACCAGGCATGGCACGCTGTGGTCTCAAACACAACCCCACGGCTCCTTCCTGATTCAGGCTAATGTGAGGCAGGAATCTGGCTCCATCATCCAGGTCTTTTTAACAGCAGCCCACAGGAGTTCCTTGGGGAGAAAAAAGACCATTGTCCCTTCCCACGTCTCAGCTCCTGGCCAGGGTGGGAGCCACAGCCCACACCCGTGGCTCAGCAGCGGCCACTTACCTGTGCCGGGACAAAAAAGCAGCACCACACCATGGGGCACCCTGTCCGCATCCACCCCACGTCCCAGCCCCTAACGGCAGCGGAGCTCTGCAGATGGGATTCTCCGAGCAGAGCCAAGCATGATTTCCCTGAAGGAACTCCTCCCCACCACTTGGGCTGCATGACAGGAAGTGACAAGGGCCATCGGTTATAAGTGTCAGAAGCAGAGAGCTGCCCCAGCCCCAGGCTCCCCACCTCCAGCAGTCTCCTCGCCTGCCGGAGCTGTTCTCTTACAACACTCTGTCTTTTTCAGCCAAAGGCACATCAGATCTCAGTTTCTGCTGCCAATTCCCAGCCTAGGAGAAGCAAATATTGCTCGTGTGGTCCCCACCTAATACCTCCCAGCAGCTCTGGAGAATGTGATGCCTCACGTCTGGAGCCTTGCAGACCCAAATATTGGGGTGCAATGGATAGACAGGAAAGCATTACTAGGAGAAGGGGTTCTGGGAGAACTCTGGGTGTTCAAAAAGGAATCAACAGTCCCTTGAATTTCACCCAGAATCAGAAGCCCTACCCGGGATATAGAGCACACACTGGGTCCCAATTTAAAAGCAACTGTACACCCACACCCATCCGTTCCTTTCTTTTTCCTTACACAAATCTGGCATCTTCCCTTCTGAGCCCTTTCAAAAGAGCTGCTTCTAGAAACCTCCCTTTTGGCTTTTGTCAAGGACCACAAGAGGGCTTCCTGCTCTCCTTGGAGTTATTGTGGAAGTGTCTCAAGGCTGACATTTCTCATCCTATGGACTGGGGCTCTCCTCAGAACAAGCACTTTATCCCAGCTCCCTGTGTTTACAAAACCCAGGCCCGAGGGTGAGGCAGATGGTCCCACAGTGACCTGCAGAGCTCTGGGCCCACAGTAGCCCAGGTCCTTGTTCTCCCCATACAGCGAGCTCCAGTCCAGGGAGCCCTAACTTTCTGAGTACTACTCCAGAGTACTGTTCTCTGCCTGCCTGTCTGCCTGTCCCCCCACCACACACCCACACCTGTTTCTATCTTTAATGGTACTAGGATTGAACTCAGAGCCTTTTTTGTACTGAGTTATATTGCCAGCCCTTTGTTATTTTTTTTTTTATTATGAGAGAAGATCTTTCTAAGTCACTAAGTTGTCCAGGTTGGGTTTGAACTTACAATCCTCCTGGCCTCAGATCCTAGAATGCTGGGATTACACCCAACTACTGTTTTCTTTTTCTTTTTCAGTTCTTTAATGGGGTAGAATTTGATTTTCAAAACTCTATTGGGGAGCCAGTGAGATAGTTCAGTGGACTAAAATGCCTGCTTAGGCAAGCGCAGGGACTGTGGTTCAATCCCTGGCACCACATGCCACGCCAGTCCTGCCTCCCGGGTGCACTGTGCAGGCCAGAGTACAGGAGTAGTGGCACATGCTTATTATAATCCCAGCGCTGGGGAAGCTGAAGTAGGAGGATCACCACAAATCTGAGCTGCTTACTGAGACCTGTAACAGTCAAATACATTTATTTCTTTCCTTTTTTTTTTTTTTCAGGCTCAGTCTGCACTGAGGGTGTGGCATGTGGTACGGGGGATTGAACAACAGTCCCTGAGCTTGCCTAAGCTTGCCTAGGCAGGTGCTTTAGATCACTGAGCTATCTCAATGGCCCCAAATACATTTTTAAAAAAATCCTTCTGCCTGATTGCAACATTTAGCTGCAAAGATTTCATTAGGTTTTCCTGAGGCTTTTTTGCAAATGCTCAGACTGTGAAGGGTTTTCTTTTTTCTCAGCCCTGACTAGACTCTGGACCCAGGAAACACAGCAGGTTCATTTGGACAACAAGCATGTGGCCCAATGGGACAGTCAATCACAGCCTTGACTTTAGTGCTTACAAGAAGGCTGACTCACCCCATCCATGCCAAAAGGAATTTGCAAAAAGTGCTGAGGGAGCCAGGAAATAATAGAGTGTGCCACACGCATATTTTCATGGGGACAAAGTCTGAGCAAGAGGCACAGGGTAGTAGTGCTCAGAGGGATGCTGTAGACTAAAGACCAGGCAAGGGTCACAGCAGAGAGGTGCAGAACCCCAGGGGGCTTTGAAAAAAATGTAAATACTTGGAGAGGTCTGGGGCTGCACTGGCGGGCTTGGGTTTATTTTGAGGGGTGAGAAGGGGGTCACACCTGTCTGGACAAAGAAGGAAGTGAAATCATTGTGAGGAGACTCCTGTTTTTCAGGAGAGTATCTGGTCACCTTGAGTGGGCACCCAGGAAATGCTTAGAAATGTGTGCTGAATCACAGAGCTGCACCCACAGTTTCAGATCATCTTGGAGATTTCCACCTTCCCGCCCCACAAAGCGAGGAGGCTGAACGGTGCTAGAGGGGACAAAGGCCAGCCATTGTAAGGTTTTCCACTATAGCCTGTAGCCCAGGAAGGGCTCTAGATTTAATAGATCGACCAACAACTTGAGATTATACACTTGGGGAGCTAATGAAGATCACCAGTCCTTGGGGACCCTGGTAAGGTTATTTAAGCCCTACACCTCTTCTCCAGGAAGACCTGCAAAGAAACCCCTTCAAAGAGCTCCGGTGGCCTGTGGCTGCAGGGAGTCCCCGAGGGAAATGTAAAACGACCAGAGCACACAGCAGTATGTTTCCTTGGAGAGCCGGGCACAGTCACATCTACAGCTCCCAGAATGATTCAACCTCATCCGGGGCCGCTGATTGAATGGGAAAGAAGAACTGAAACCTGTGGGCTGCAGCACTTCACCGAAGAGGTGAAACTTGGGTGGGCTCCAAAGTAGGGTGCCGCAAGGGGTGAGGGGAGACAGCCCAGCCTGAAGACAGGAAGGAAAGACAGCGCACGCCCTCTTCCTCTACCACTGCTCTCTTTCTGACCAGAAACAAGAACTCTAGTAATGAAACGGGTCCATTAAGGCAGCATCCCAAGAGGGATATTTCAGTCAGAAGATTGTGTGTGATCTGCAATGTTCAAGTCCATGTGGAGTTGCCGAATGGGAGCTCATAAAGCAATAGTTGTTTTCTCTCTTGGCATCTGGGAAACAAAGAAGGATTCAAATGTGTTTTTTCTACTTTTTAAAAAAAATATTTTAAAAGTAATACAGCATCATGGTAATACAAACAAATGCTGCAGAAGAACATGAAGTTAAAAAGTGACCTTCTCAGAGGCCCTACCTAGCACCAGAGGCCCTGAGGTGAGAGCCAGACATACTCAAGCAGTCCCCAACCCAAGGGCCTTGAGGATCAGGGGGCAGATTCTAAACACAAAGGCTCACGGGCACTGGGGCACCACTAGCATGTTTGCTTTAGCTTGGTATCAACTGTTTGGGCCATAAAGGCCTACTGGCCCAGGCTGACCAGACATTCTAGTTTTTCTCAAGAGACACCTAAAATTTTAGGTTTTATGTAAAACCTACTAATTTTTCAATGCCAGCAACTATTCATTATTGGAGTAAATACTGTACGTGGCAACAATACAGTGCTGGCTGGGTAAGGGCCAAGGGTCACCAGCTCAGCACCTCTGGTGGTCATCCTTCCAGATGCTTCCTTTTGTCTAAATGCACAGAAGATTGGCTGTGATATCTTCTTTGTTTTCTTCTTCTTTTAAAATGGAATGATATCGCTGGGCTGCCATCCGGCCCCACCCCTGGGGCATGCTGAGAGGGTGATTGAGACTAGGCGTGGTGGCACATGCCTATAATCCCAGCTCTTGGGAGGCTGTAAACAGATGGATCACTATGAGTCTGATCTAGTAGTGAGACCCTGAATACCCTGTAGACTCTTCCCTAGAAGTACTAAATAAAATAAAATGGGATTATAGGGACTGGTGAGATAGCTCAGTGGTCTAAAACCCCTGTTTAGGCAAGCTTAGGCAAAACGCAAGGTCCAGGGTTTGATCCCTGGCATCACATGCTGGGCCAGCCCCGCCCCCAGGATGGGCCAAGCTGGCCACAAAAAAATAAAGAAATTAAAATGAAATGACAACATTATTCAACCACTTGCATTTTCCACTTAATATCAGGGCAACTTCCATGTCATACACATTTTTAACATCTTGCTGCAATGGCGTAGAAGAACCTGAACTCCCTTGGCCCCTGCCCTGTGGACGTTCTGCAAACAAGAAATATGCACTGAAATGCTGCTTTTCCTTGCTGCTCTTTCCTCTCACTGCTGCCGGTGCAGGGGATCTGACTCGTGACAAAAGCGCACATGTGCGCAGATATTAAAACACCGGGAAGCTGCAACTCCCAAAACCATACTGGAGACTGCAGATTTCTGATGCTCTAATTTGAGCTCTCATCATATATTTTTCCATTTGTTTCTTACACTTGTCTCAAAGGAGACTTAAAAATATTATTTCCACTTTGCAGATTGTCAAAAACTAAGACAGTTGGACAAGGAGGTGCATGTCCATCATCCCAGGATGCTGGGAGGCTGAGGCTAGAGGATCGCAAATTCAAGCCCACCTGAGGCAACCTAGTGCAAAGCTGTCTCAAGATAAAAAGCTGAGCAGGGGCTGGCAATGTAGATCAGTACAAAAGTCCTTAGTTCAATTCCCAGTACCACACCAAAGCAAGCCAATCCAAAAAAAAAAAAAAAATCCTAAAACGAAAACACAAACCTTGAGACCCCAAAAAGTGGCCTGGCACGAGGCCTGGAAGCAGCGAGCTCACTCAGGAGGAGGGAAGGCAGACTGGAGCACTCTCTCTAGTTACCTGCCTACAGCCTCAGAACAGCCAGCGAGAATCGCCCTCTGAAATGGTCAAGACTCTGACAACATTGGGCCCAAGCGGCTGGAAAAGACAGAGACGGTGAACCAGGACACAACTCACTTGCCTTTTAGAAAGAAAAGGGGGAGAGTTGGAGCTCAGCGAGAAGGTCCTGGTGTATCTCCAGTACCAAAAAGAAAGAAAGAAAAACAGAAAAACCAGTGATGAAACTGTGGGGGCATAAGTTCTCACAGTACAACGTTTCTCTTTCAGTGGGTGGAGCTGAATCACGTCTTCGTATGTGGGAAACTACCTACACAGCTCCTACAATGAGGAGCCTGGCCCCCCTGTGCCTACTCCCGGTTAAATACCCAAATTAGCGACCACCTCTCACCAGACTCTAAATGAGGACCAAATGCATCAAAATCAGGACCTGCTTTAGATGTCACCCAACCCTCTGTGGCATCTCGAGCCAAGTGCTATATTTCTTGTGTTGTTACTCTGCCCTGCTGATGGCATTTCCTGCTAGCAATTTCTTCAGCAAAGATACTATAAGGAACATACTCTTGAAGACCCAGAATTTCATTAGCAGAAAACAAAATGGTTAGATTTTGAAAGTATTCTTTCCTCATTAGAAGTTAGTATGGAATGGTGGCTCTTTTCATTTGATTTTCATTTTGGTTCTCGAATCTCTTTCCTAGTTGTACCTAAGAACCTGTGGATGTCACAAAACAACTTAAGAGTTGGAAAAGATTCTCAAGGTCTATAAGTATTTTCCATCTGATGTTTGAAACTTTTAATAATTCTGCAAGCTGAGTTGAAAACAATAAGGGAAACTGTCTCAGTAGAAACAGCCTGGGGGCGTGCCATTGATGCCCGCAATCTGGGACTCTGAGGCAGGAGAATCACAAGTTCAGGCCCGGCCTTGGCAACTTATGCAGCAAGACACTGCTCCAAAATAAAAAGTATAAAGGGCTGGGATGTAGCTCAGTGAAGTTTGCAGGTTCAATCCCTAGTGCTCAAAAAAGGAAGGGGGAATAGTGACAGAGGCCACATTAGGGCAGTGTATCGCCCACTGATTTAACCAAGGCTCTACCTTGGAAACATGTGATTTCACAAATCTTCAGGTTCTGAGGCGTGTGTGTGTGTGTGTG
>NDGN011397612.1:0-24613 GCA_002564285.1 Tympanoctomys barrerae
ACAGACTAAGATGGAAATGAGCTTGCAAATGAGGGAGGGCTTCACAGAAGAGGCTGGACCTGCAACTGTGAAGTAAGTGTGTTAGGCAGGGGCTTCCCGAGCTGCGCTTGGTATCAGTATCTGAGTATATTAGTAACACAATAATAGCTAGTGGGCACACGCTCGGGCACGTGTGTGTGTGTATGTGTGTGTGCATGTGCGTGTGTGTGTCCAGGGGCCCCTGGGACCAGCCACCTGGGCAGCGCATAAGCAGACTTAGGTAAGAGCTGCCAGAGCCGCCTGGCAGATGACAGCAATGGGCACCTGAGAACAGTGGTGGAGGAGTTTACACACACAGTGGGCGAGAGCGTAAAGAGTAGAAGCTGAAGGGTGACTGGGTGTCCTCTCTAGGGCATTTGTCCCATCTCTCCATCTGCCCCCCATTTGGACTAATCCTGATGTCAATATAGAGGAAAGAATCTCCCAAGCTGCTAGATGTCTGGTATGAGCTCGTGCTCTCTAAAGCCGAAGAATGAGTTCTAGGAACAACAGAGGTTAAGAGCAGGATATATTTATCTGGGAACAAAAGCTTCTGCCTGAGATAGAGACAGAGGGATCCCGACTGTGTTGCTGAGGAATTTTTACAGAGCCTAGCCGTGATGTGGAGCGGGTCCTAGGCAGGAAACACAGGAACTTGCAAGGTAGGTGTGGGGTGGGACAAAAGTATAGTCAGCCAATAAGATTACAAGTACAAGTGCTCAGGTAATATTGATTAAACTGACATCAAATGGGGAAGCACGTCACATTGGCAAGTGGGAATGAATACAAACCAGGGGCTTTCCTGTAGGGGGTTGGGTCAGTGGCTCTTTCTGGTTTTCCTACAATAATTGATGCTTATTTAGAACATCAACTCCTGATGTTTATCCTTGGGAAGCCTGTGGGTGCATTGGTTTTATCTTCTGTCTTGAGTTCTGGCCCTTAGTGGAGGTGCCTGGCTGCCCCAGTTGTAAGGCATCTGGTCTTGTGTAGCGGCTGGAAGACAGGAACAGAGGCTCTCTCTCCTGTGCCCCCGGCGTCCTAGCATAGAATTGTGTGTGCGCCGGGTGCCACGTCAGTGTGTTTGTGACGTCTTCTCCTCTCTGAACCCCTGAGCCCTGGATTGGGGTGCTCTCCAGGTTCCTGAAATGCCATCACTCAGACAGGCTGTGCGACAAAGGGGGAGCCCTGCC
Source organism: Tympanoctomys barrerae (assembly GCA_002564285.1). Classification (NCBI taxonomy): domain Eukaryota; kingdom Metazoa; phylum Chordata; class Mammalia; order Rodentia; family Octodontidae; genus Tympanoctomys; species Tympanoctomys barrerae. The sequence goes on from NDGN011397612.1 coordinate 1,209, forward strand.
TCACGTCCTTGTCACTAAGACAGGACACCTGGCACCAGGCAGAGGAGGAAAGGTTTCTCTTGGCTCCCGGTTTGCTGAGGTCTCCAGCCACAGTGAGCTGGCTCCAAGGCAGGGCAGCAGGGCTGAGCATCGTGAGAGAGCGGGAACAGCGCATGGTATGGCAGGCGGGAAGCCCTGAGAGGCAGAGAGGAGGGAGGAGCCCACCTGGGCCACGTCCCCCAGGGACCACCTCTTGCCACCTCCCTCATCAGTGGATGCCAATGCCCATGATCTGATTGGCCCCCAAATGCCCACCTATGTGTGCCCCAGGCTTTGGGGGAACAGCTAGATACAAACCATCACCTCCATTGTGAAAGATCCTCCAGGCCACTTACTAGGAAACGTGGGAGCAGGTTAAGTGGCCTGCCTCCGTGTGCTAAACTCCTTTGATATTAATCTATAATGGGAACATTCTTGCATATCCACAAATCAGCTGATTTTAACCACGTCACTCTTCTGTTTTATTGCTATCCTCAAAAGGGCCTTCTGCAGGTGTTTTTAGAAAGCAGCTAGCGAGCAAAATTGAGAAAGCAGCATGTTCCACTTTTCTGGGATGCAGCTAGTTCTGTGTCCACAAACAGCTGCTGGGAATGCAGCAGCAAGAGGTGACACCATGCCGGGGGTTCTGTTTGTTTCTCTTGCTTTGGTAGTGAGGATCGCACTCAGGACCTGGCGCTGCCAGGCAGGCACCCGTGCTGCCCAGCTGTCTCCCCAGCCCTGGAATTTTCTTTTTTCAGCTTGCTCAGCCAGCCCTGAGGGTGGGGATGGCACGGCACATGGTGCCGGGGATGGAGCCTCGGCCCCCTGGGCCTGCCTAAGCAGGCGCTTTCGACCGCCGAGCTACCTCACCAGCCCTCCGTAATTTTCTTTATGGGGCACCAACCCTATAGTTTCCTCTCCCTTCGTTCTTCTTAAAAGCCCGTTCCTGCTCTGAAGGGCTCACATGGCTACTAAGTGTCGCTCTGCTCCTCTGTAGATGGAGCGTTCTGTTGTGACTCGACGGCAGCCTCTGGAGGGCTCTTCTGGAACGAAGCACGATGCTGAGGGAGCAGTAACTTGCTTTTAGTTTTTAGTTTGAAGACTATACTAATTGCTAGTAGGTTTTTTTAAATTGCCTTAAACAAACTCGTTGGCCACGTTTCTTAATACTGAGGAAGACGTGATGGACCTGGAAAGTTACCAGAACTCTTGGAAGGAGGGAAAGTAACTTAATGTGCTGTGTCTTAGATCGCTTAAAAATTCTGTATTTCGTAAATTTCTAAGGTGAGAGAACACGTATCTGGAACATGCTCTTCTTAGAGGAAGTTTTCTGAAAAAGCCATTAATTACTTTGAAAAATCTCACCACAGTGTTTAAGGAACGGTTTAGGAAAATGGTTCTACAGCTAGTACAGCATTGATCTGTTACAAATAATATTTTGTCCAATGCCTGGTCCAATTAAATACCTAATAAATCACGTAGTCCTTGAGCTCAATGAGCAGGTTGATGTAGGCCAACTGATCTGTTTGTTGCTGTGTAATAAATTCTCTCAGTGCCTCGTGGCTTACAGCGAGCACCTGTCATCTCGCGGGTTCTGCGGGCCAGAGCTGGGGGGTGCAGGCTGAGCAGGCCCCTCTCCCGCTGTCTCCCCTGGCTGCAGCCCAGTGTCATCAGGCTGTGGTATTACCTCATGGGACAGCTGGGGAGGGGTCTCCCCCTCACCGCACCCCCCCATGTGGTTCCTTTCAGCTCTATTCCTTGCNGGCTGTGAGGATTTTCATAGGGTCCCTTGGTGAGGGACCAAGGACACTCCACTGGCCAGCCTGGAACGCTGCTGTTTGCTTAATCATGGCAGGGACAGCCAGCCCAAGGGTCTACAAAGTGACAAGTGTCAGGAGCGACAGCCCTCCTTTTCCAGACATTGCTTTCAGGACCAAGCAAGGCACTCGGGACTCCCTGTCAGCCTTCCCCCCCCCCCCGTGCCATGCATACAACCCTGTGCTACTGGACACCCCGTGGCTTCTCCTAAGACAGCAGTGAGCTTCTTCCCATCTCTGGTGGCCCACAAAGCGGAGAAGCAAGGAGGCCCGGCCACAGGCTGGGCTGGAGAGAGGACCGGGCTGGGAGCCGGGAGGCCGCAATCTCCTCCCTGTTCTCCAGGGGCCGAGGGACCTCTGGGCCCAAGGACTTCAGCTTTGCGGCCAGAGGAATGGAGGTGTCGAGCTGTGTGTCATCGGTGATGCAGGGACACGTGGAGTCTGGCGTGAGCCGCCGCTGACTGCCTGGGCTTGCGAAGTACAGGAGGCTGTGACGCATCTAAGCCCAGCAGGGTGATGTCGCCTCACGAGTCCACAGACGTGCAGGAGCGCTCTCATTCTCTTAGGAGCCCGAGTCAAAGCCTCGTTTTTGTGCTAATTGTTCCCAGAATCTGAGCTTGGGAAGACATATTTCCTTTGGCTTGTGGGCACATTTTGCTTTTAGTACATGACTGTGGCGCAGCATAGCGCTATGCGAATTGCAGAGAGTCGGCGCACAAAGCGGGCCATAGGCCTCTGCTCAGGGAAACTCCATTTGACCCAGCTGTTCCCCTTCTAGGCCGGTACGCTCAGGACTGAAGAGGCTGAGGCAGGAGGATCACTGTGAATTTGAGGCCAGCCCGCACTACACAGTGAGACCCTGTCTTTTTTTAATGGGAAAAAAGTTTATATTTAGAATTAGCCAGCTGGACTCAGTTGAGATGATCCCGATTTTGTTGGCAACATCCCATGCATCATAATCAGGAGCCAGTCGAACACATGCCTTCTTCTCTCCTGATTAGGGTATTGACCTTGGCAACATCAATGTCCTAGAGCTTCTTCACAGCTCGTTTGATCTGGTGCTTATTGGCTTTGACGTCCACAATGAACACGAGTGTGTTCCTGTCCTCCATTTTTTTCGTGGCTGACTCTGTGGTCAGGGGGAACTTGATGACAACATAGTGGTCAGGCTTGTTTCTCCTGGGGGCGCTCTTCTGAGGGTATTTGGGCTGCCTCCGGAGCCCCAGTGTCTTGGGACGGTGGAAGGTGGGTGACATTTGTATCTTCTTTTTGTGGCTGTGGATGCCTTTCAGTATGGCCTTCTTGGCCTTCAAACCTTCTTTTGCTTTGGCTTCAGCTTCAGAAGGGGCAGGAGCTTCCTTCTTCGCCTTCGGTGCATCTTGATAAAAAGGTGAGACACTGTCATAAAATACAATGACGTGTGTGTGTCCTTGTTTCTAGCAGTGCAAGTCATATCAGCTAAATCTTAGAAGTCCCTATTGCCCAGGACCAGATACATGAATAAAGAAAAGTGTGGCACTTACGCACAGTGGCGTTCCACTCTGCCGTACAGAAGGATAAACTACGGGCTCAGGAGACAGAAGGGCGTGCTGGAGACAGTGACGCCGAGGGGCATAAACGGGACACATGCACTTAAATAGCATGGGCCTTTTGTTATGTGAGAGGCCCGAAACAGAGACATGAGAGAGAGGTGACACGGGAAGTAGGCTGTTTGTCCAATAGGAAGGGTACGAGAAATGGTGGGCAGGGGCAGAAGGGAAGAGAAATGAGATTTTAAAAGGTAAATGGAAATAGAGCTTTTGTAAGTGGAAAGGGGAACAGGGTTGGAGGGAACAGGGAGGGCTGGGCAGAGGAGGGTATAGAGAGAATCCAGCTGTGCCATGGGATACGCAAGGTCCCGCCGTGAAGGCAACTGTCATTGCTGTAAACATGCTCTAATAAGAAAGGGACACCCAAGGAACTGCTGCACCTCTCAAAGGGTTTAAGTTGTTATATATTAAAAAATGAGCTGCCCAAGGAGCTGTTATGGTGTTCTTCCTGTCTCCACGTGAGTGTAGAGCGCCCCCACATGGGAAAGGCCACTGCACGTGGATCGTTCTTAATACAGACAGTGGCTTCTCCAGGCGACACTGGGACTCATGCCCAAGGGCCCTTGTCATCAGGTCTGGGTCTCCTGTCCAGCTCAGAAACCCCTGCCCACCGGTGCTTGCACAGAAGCTGGAAAACTGATTGGTGTGGCCCGAGCAGCCTCGAGCGTGGGCCCCTCTGCGAGGCACGAAGGGGCTTTTTTATTTTGAGACGGCCGCTGGAAATATTTCCTATGCCAGTCGTCAGGCAACAGGTCCCAGCCGTGTGACCATGTTTGTTTCTCTCCATGCTGGGCAGGGGTGCCACAATGGCGATCAGAAGCTTTCCTGCCTCCGGCATCTCCTGCCCAGCAGAGGGAGGCGGGGCGACCTCGAGGCCCACCAGGGCCAGTGTCCCGGGCCCAGCTTGTCACTGCTAAGCCCTCCCTGACACTTCTCCGTCCAGAGAAACGATGCCCTCACGCTGAGCCCTCCCTGCAGGAAATCGATGCTATTTTCACATTTGTCTCTGTCCCTGAACTTGTGAGCTAACAGCCTGTTCTGTTGTGCAAGGAACTGTGGAATTTATTATCAGTGCAGGCTTGGAGCACACCCAAATGTGGATGGCTAAGACAGCAAATGTGGCGAAGTGAGTCCCGACCCAGTTCAGTGATCCTCCACACACCTGCCTGGAGGTGCACCCACTGTCTCTAGCTGCAAGAAATAATTTTTAAGGATAACATGCATCACTATAACCCTAAGGGCTGCCGTCAGTTCAGAGCCCACAGCTGTGCATGCAGGCTCCTCTGCCTACCTGGCTGCGAGGAATCAGCTTTCCCCCACACAGCGAGCTCAGCTCTTGCTACCGCGTGGCTGTTGGGTTTGCTACTACCCCTCGCCCCTAGAATCGATGAACTTGCCCAGGCGGCCCGAAGGCCGTAGGTTCCTTCCTTCCCTGCTGCTGCTTCCCTGCTGCTGGACTAGCTTTCAGCGGAGCCTTTTCTGTGCCCGTCTGTAGGAACCAGTTGGCTCCCATAGTTTGCATTTGGCATATCTGTAACAAACTGCTAGTGATCAGGGCTGACACTGCACCGGCAGGAAGCCCTGTCCCCAGCTGGCAGACCCTGAGGAGCAGCCCCTGCAGCAGCCTGTGGCCCGCGCTGCTGTCCCTGCCCTCGCCTGCAGCTGCCGCAGGGGTGGGCGCCGCTACCAGCCTGCCGGCCCGCTGCCCCTCTCTCAGGAGAAGATGAACGGCCACGGGAGTGAGCGTGCCCCGAGCTGCCGGGAGGGCACCTGTGCCCGTCCGCATTTCTCAGAAGCCCCTTCTCTCTGTGATTCGTCTGTGTCTTTGTTCCACAACGCCGTCCTCAGCAGCCAAACTTCTAAGCAGCTCAGTTGCCGGGTGGCACTCTGGTATTTTGCTGTCTAAAGATTACTTGCCTGAAACTCTTGCTGCGAGATGACTGGAAATTGTTCTCGTATTTCTGAAATGTGTGTTTTCACGTGGTGCACAGCTGGGCACCAAAGACGCGGTTTCATGGCAGGGTGGGATTCAGCTGCGCGCTCAGCCTCGGCAAAGCCACCCAAGGTCCGGTGTGTGATCCGGCTCCTCACCGACTGGGGCCCCGTCGGGGGCCGCCCCCCATCAGCAGGAGAGGGCGGCTCCCTCTTCGTGTTCTGGAGCTGCGCTGGCTGCTGCTATGTGGGGTTTTTTAAGTATTTTTTTTTTTAGATTTTTGGTTTTGTTTTGTTGTTTTGATTGCATTGTTCTAATGTAAATCTGGATCAAAATTGACTTAGAGGTTTTTTCCTGTTTTCTTGTTATTTTTATGGGTGTCTTCATTCATGATTTTGGAGCTAAGTTTAAAAAGCACAGATGTAGGCATAGAAAAATATAAACCCAACAAAGGTTATTTCCTCACTCGTCAAGATAATCCTGTCTCTGTGCTTACGTGTGTGTATGTGAGTGAGTGAGTGAGAATGTGTGTGTGTGTGTGTGTGTGTGTGTGTGTGTGTGTTGCTCTGGCTAGAAAGGAGAAATAGAGGATTTTGTTTGCCTGAAATATTCCATAGACCAAAAAACTTACTGACTTACACTACGTGTTTAAAAATCATATCTACCATCATAGTCCCCAAAACAATGCCATTAATGTGTCCTCCGAGGAATTTTGGAGATAGGTTACTCTCTAAATAATGCAGTGATTTTTCTTTTCTGTTGTGAGGGCCCAAGCCCAGGCCTTGGCACTGAGCCCCAGCCCCAGCCCCTTTGATTTTGTGTCGAGACAGTCACCAAGCTGCCGAGACTGCTCGGCCTTGCAGTTCCGCTGCCTCAGCCTCCCGCGCGCCAGGGTTGCCAAGAGCCCGCAGCGCCATGCCCAGGGAGGGCTGCACTTCTGGGGGTGGTCCTCCAAGCAGTCCTTTGCTTCCTGCAGTGCTCCAGTGAGAGGTATGGGGACGGAAGCCGAGGACCGCCTGGCCCTGCCATGGGGGCTTGTCACGAGCGACCCTGCATATGGGCCCGTGGCACCCCTCCTCCCCGTGGCCCCACACAGGGCATGCCTTCTGTGGCCCCCACACACACTTCTCTGGACCTGTGCCAGGGCTGGACTCTGCCGTACAGCAGGGCTGACCTTCCGTCTGTGTGGGTGGGGTCCCATCTCTGTCCACCTCACCGTGGAGTGGAGGCACTGCTCGGCACCTGGCCCTCGTCATGCATGTGCTCGGCCCTGCCAGCCGCCGAGGCCACCGCTGGGACCCACAGTGCTGATCCTCCCAGCTCTGGGCCCTTTGTGCTCATGGATGCTTTTCTGCAGAATATTTAGAAAGTCTTTCCCACTGGGGGAGAAAGCAGGTGACTGGCGATAAAAGGTCTGCTTTGCTGCCTGTAGCCTGCTGCGGAAGGGTCGATGCTTCTCTCGATGTATTGGCGATCGTTCAGCTTAAGTGAGTCACTTGGCTGACCTGGGCGCCTCCGAGGGGGTGCTTAGTATGCACTCTTCTGGGTGTGTCTCGTGGACCCTAGACAGTGACCTGAGGGTCTGTGTCCAGCTTCACCCTTCCCCTCTGGCACCGCCCTGCTCCACTCCCTGGCTACCATGGCCGAACAGCTCTGCTCCGCCACCCTTCACCATGATGCCCCATCTTGGTGCGCCAGGCATGGGCTGTGCCCCCCACAGCCATGAGCCACATTCAATTCCTCCTCAGGCTGGGCGCTCTGGGCGCTGGGGCCTGGCATCGGGAGTGCCGCCTGACACAGCGCTGTTTCATTTCCCCAATCATTTTGAGATGAACTCACATGTTGAGGGGGAGGATGGAGAAGCAGATTTCTGTAAGGGACGTGGTCTGCAGAGAAAGCATGAGGTGATGCACATCCTGCAGAGGCCGGCAGATGTCCAGGCCAGAAGACTCATAAAGGGGAAAAGCCAGCGCAGATCCCCAGCCGTGCGCCTCCCTGGGAGGTCGGAGCTGCCCATCCCTCCTGAGCGCAGTCCAGAGGCGGCACGGCCTGGGTGGAGCTTGGAGAGAAGGGTGTTCCTTAGCGCATGCCATAGAAACGCCCCTGGTCCACGGAGTAGCGCAGCCAGGAGGGCCAGGACAGAGAATAACAGGCCCGTAGGTGAGCTCTGGCACAGGGTCAGATTCTGAGATTCCAGACTTGAGAAAAGGTGGTGGCAGGATAGGGCATGGCTGTCAGAACGTGACTGAGGTGGTGTGCAGGATGGTGGGGTGTGGCTTCACACAGTGAGGTTAACAGGAGAAATGCAAACACCAGAGGGGGTCAGGGAGACATCCGGTACGGGGGGGCAGAGGTGGCCTGGAGGACACTCAGTGGTGCTGCAGAAGAAAGTAGGGGGACCCAGAGACCCCCGGGCCCCACAGGCAGCTGAGGCGGAAGGGCACCCGTGCCATCCTCCAGCCCCTTGGAGCCTGGGAGGAGAGACCAGGAAGAGCCCCGGAGGCCTGGGACGTGGTGGACTCCTGAGAGTCGGGCTCCCGGCCAGCGGAAGTGACAGGGAAGGATCGGGAGACACAGAGCCCCTGTCAACCTGAGGGCAGGTGTTTGGAAAGCAAGGGTGGGGAGGGGTCAGTCATGGGGCCCAGGTCCGTCTGGGAAGACAGCTGTGAGCGAGAGAGGAGGACGTTGTCGCGTCCTGCAGCACAGTGATGGCATAACAATCACGATTCCCAGAGACCGCCGGCTCCTGGAGGGCCCGCATGGCTGAAGTGACCCAGGGAGGCTTCTGTAATGCATAATAAAAGAGATGAAGGGCTTTAAGTGAGGAGATGCGTGGCTTTGCTGAGTGACAGAGGTCTGGCGGAGAACAGCTTTGTGAGGAATGGCTGCGTTGCACATTCTTCCTGAAAGATTTGTTCTCAGTTCCAATTTAGCAGTCCGTGACCATGGGCTAGCTCGTTAGCGGCAATTATATGCAGAGACGCGAAGCTGATTGATATGGGCCGGGGTTCCAGCACCTTCTGAGCAAACAGGGCTCAGAGACTTGTACAGCAGATCATTATCTCCATCCGCGGCTAGAGAGAACTTCTCCACAACTGGAAATGCACGGATTAATCAACGTGGGGAGTCAGGACCAACCGCACTGGTGGCTCTTCCGCTCCAGCTCCTATTAAGAAAGCGATCAAACAAAACGTTCAGCGACGATGTTCTTGTCACCAATGCTATCACGTGTGTCGCCATCTCCGTGAGTAATCGGGGCAGCCCACTCCCAGCAGCAGGGCAGGATGCGCCTTAGCCTGCTGGAGACGTCCAAAACGATTACTCCTAGGACAGCAGCCAGACTTTCCACGCAACTTCCCAAAGCACTGTCTTTTGCAGACATGAGTCTTTCTCTGGGGACCCCAAGACACTTCCTGTATATCCCGTGGCAAGTGCTGGGAAATCTACAAACGATAGGTATTTGTTTTCTAGTCCATTTTCTTCACCGTACTGGGTCACTTTATCCCTGGATGTCTATTGCAACAAAAAGCCTAAAACTGAGCGACGGATGGGGCCTTCGCAAGCTGCGCATGCTAGCGTTGGGGGCGGCGGCTCAGCGGCCTCACAGGCAGCTGCTGGGTGGTGGACGCTGGGCCAAGTCCACATCCACAGCTGTTGAATCTGTGGACATTGGCAAGCACTGTGGTGAGCGCTTGGGCACTTCCCCAGCTCCTGTCCCTGGGGCCTGTGACACTCTGCCTAGACAGAGGCAGGGCTGGCAGCACCAGCACTCACACCTGCAGTGTGTACACGTGCGTGTGTGTGTGTGTGTGTGTATGTATGCACATGCGTGTGCACATGCTCCCTCCAGAAGCACCACCACCCGCTGTGTGAGGACCAAATCACATGCCTGGAGACAGCACCCCGCCGGGTGGAGGCCCAAGAACGATGGTGCCCCCTGTCCCAACACAGCCTGGTGACAAGCTGCCTCCTCAGAGCAGTCAGAGGCTTCCAGTTGTCCCAGCTGCCAGGCCATCACCAGGGACAACCAGTCCTCAGAAACCTAAATCTCTTGTTTCCGTGAGCAGAGTGAACAAAGAGGAGGTTCCTGAATGCACTGACGGAGCCGTGGTCTCCAGCCCGGCTGGACAGGTTCTCAGAGGAGGAATAGCTCCGAGAAAAGGCAGCTGTGCAGACGTCGGTCTACCGAGTGTGACAGCACAGCTTTACTCACTTGTTCTGGTCCAAAAGAATTCACCCCTTGGTGAAAACCCCAACAGCACAGGGTGTTCCTGGAAGCAGATGGGGTGGTGGGCTGGACAGCGGGCCCCTCCAGCTGTCATGACCTCCATGCCAGGCACATCCTGTGCCGCCAACCATCAGGGACCCCAAAGAGGTGATGGCAACCCCGGAGCAGCAAAAGCATCAGGGCAGGCAGGCGGCCGGGTGCCGGCTCCTTCCCAGGGGCCTGTGTTGCCCTTCTGACCACGGGTGAAACCCAGACAGGGTTGGGCGTGCAGGAGCAGACACAGGAGGGTTTCCAGCCCACAAGGATGCCCTGAGACGGGGACAGGAGCACACAGAGGAGGGCAGTTGGCCAGCAGAGCCTGTGGTTCCGAGTGGTAGGGTCATCTGGGTCAGGGAGAGTGGTGGGTCACACGTGTGCACTCTCTCTCTCTCTCTCTTTCTCACACACACACGCACACACACACACCTGCACACACACGCACATGCACACACACATATGCACACACACACACACACGCACAACTGCTCATTCCTTATATTTAGTCCATTTCCTCCCGGCTCTGACTGTGGACGTGTTTATCGCTGGTGCTTCTCCTTGTCAGGGAACTGGGCAGAAGGTGGTGGAGGGGACCGGAAGTGGTGGAGGGGACCGGAAGTGGTGGAGGGGACCGGAAGGGGCAGCGGCAACAGGATAAGGCACCAAGGAAACCGAGGTTGAGGCTGGCAGGACACCGGGCCTAGGCAGAGCTGTTGGGTTTGGGACTGACCCATGTCATTCATGGGGGAAAGCAGGGCAGAACATCCAGTGGAAGGCCTGAGAAGCACGGCTTTCTCGGGACGCCAGGTTCCCTTGCCAGCCTTGGTGCCCGCCCACACCCAGCCCCATGCACACACTGCTGTCTCAGGGCTGGGGTCCCAGATCTGGTCCTGGCCTGCTGGACATAAGGGAGAAGCCTGCTGGGGACCTCAAGCCTGCTGGGGGCCCCTGCTGCTCCATGGCTTCGCCTTCAGCCCAGCTGCTACAGTGGCCTGTGCCACCCCCCGATGTCCAGGTGCACTGGGCTGGGAGAGCTCGCTCGCTGCTGAGCCACCACCCACAAGAACGTCTCTGGCACCACCCGCCCTTCTGGAGCCTCCTCTGCAGATGGTCAGCCCCGTTTTGAACCAATGCTTCCATGAAGACCTGGGCATCCCACTCGCTGCCGCTTGGTCTGGCTCCGCATCGCCGGCCGTGACCTCCTGAGTGAGGACTCTGCCTTGGTGTTGCTCCTCACTGCATACACAAAAGAATAAAAAATGTGATAAGAACGGAGAAAAGAAAAGTTATTCCAGACACACTTGCTGGTCCACAGCCTTAATCCAACCACAGAAGGGCCCAGTGGAATGGCCGAGGCCCTTGGCTATGGTGGCACCTGATGTGTCCTTGTTGAGGGTCTGCCTCACACCCTGCCTCATCTGCTAAGGTCAGCCCAGTCTTGTCTCAGGGTCTCAGACCCTGAACGACAGGCCTCCACTCACCGACCAACGCAGTCTGCCCAAGGCCGTGCGTGGCTGCGCTGCTCCTGAACCCGGCCACCACGGGCCAGTGGCTCAGGGATGGAGGACATTCTGTGTGCTCTTCACGTCTCATCTCTTCTGTGCTCTGGACCCTCGCCCCCTCGGAGGACGGATGACGCCGCCACCACCCCACCCCACGCCTGCTGACCACTGCACGCTGCCTAAGAGTGGTGTGAGCAGCATGCGCGTGCATGCCAGCCATCCTGCTCTGCCGAGAGCCCAGTCTGACAGCCACGCTAGTTGTGATCTCTCGGTCCCCAACTCCTATGCCCTTCCGAGACAGCATGCTAGGACCTTTCGGCCTAACCACCCTTCACTGTATAAAGGAGGAAGGGCAGGTGCGGAGGGAGAGTTGATTCCTCTAAAGCTGTGTGACTCCACAGGGGCAAACTAAACACAGCAGCCCATTCCTGCACCCAGGGCCACCCTGCTGTGGTGTCACCAGTGCCTTTGCTGGCAGCCTTGCCTGGGCAAGACTTAACACCCCCAGGCCCACTGATGCTGGCTTGCACTTGCAGGCAGGTCTGACTCAGACACTCTGTGAGGCCCAAATCCCAGGTCTGGAAGCAGAAGGGAAACAGGGTCGCTGGGGGCCCCAGCCACAGCCGCCTGTGCCCAAAGCCTGGGGTGCCATCCTCGGCCTTGCTGTGCCCTGGGCAGGGCGGGATTCACCCCCGCAGGTGGCTCCCAAGCGCACCTGGCACGGCTCTCCTAGGATGCTCACCCCGAGCAGCTGCAGGCGGGTCCTAGGTCTGAGCGCCACAGACGGAGCCACGCTGCACCATCACGGGCAGAAGTGGAGAGCGCTCACGGGGACTCGCAACCTTGCTGGGCCCTGCAGAGCCCCGTGTGCTCAGGCAGCCCTACACAGGGTGGCGCCCAGAGCAACCCCACTGAGGAAAGAGGCGCCCTTCATGGAACAGTGTTCTAAGAGGTGCGGCAGCAGACCCCGTGAAGATTTCAATTCCTAATCATAGCAAGAAGATCCTTTCGATTCCTTGAGCAGCAGTGTGGCAGTGTGGCTGGCCTCATGTGGGTTCTGGCAGAATGTGACACGCACCTGCAATCTCAGGCGACCTCAGGCTTCTTTCTTGGCTCCAACAGTGCCAAATAGCCCTTACCCCAGGCTTTCCATCACGGAGAAGCTCCCTACCTTCCTTGTTGGCTTATGGCTGATGCCAGGACTTTATCGAACAGGTCATACTTAACACCCCAGAGGAACCATGTTTTTGTAACTGTCAGCAAGATAAAAGAGCTAGCCCTTCCCTTGAAATCAAATATCCAGCGGCCTCACTGAGGAAATCAAGAAATGGTTTTGTAAGTCAAGTCAACATTCAGTTGTGACTTGGAAGCAACCTTGCAGCCGCCTTCCTCACGCCTGGAGCCAGCGAGCACCTCTTGCACTCCTTGCCTATGGTTTCTGACGTGTGGCTACCCGGCGACTTGGCGGTGCACGCGCGTCCACCCCGGGCCGCCGCGGAGGAATCCGTTCTCTCCGAGCCTTTGGGCCACAGGCACTGGCCATGCCCGTTCGGTCACACTGCCCACGCCTTTCTTCTCACCGGGGTGTGCTCATTCCTAGGCTTGTTGTTCATTTGAGTTTTATGCTGTGCTGTTTCCACTGAGCGGCAGAGCTGTGGACGTGGGCAGCATGTCCTTGTCGGCTACGGATGCTGATGGGAATATCCCACAAGAAGCTGTCCGGTTCAGCTGTCCATTTCCTCTTTGGTACCGGGGACGGAACTCAGGACCTTCTGCATGCCAGGCAGGTGTTTATGCCGCTGGGCGATCTCCCCAGCCCTGAAGTTGTCCGTTTCTTCAATGGGTCTTTTATTTTGGGAGTTCCAAACTTTCAAAGTTATATGTATTCTAGATGCTAGTCTCTATCTGAGAAGTAGCTGGCAAATCCTTTTTCCAATCTATAGGTGTGTTTTTGTTGTGTTGGTTGGATCCGTCACCGTGTAGACGCGTTTTTGTTTGATATGCGCCCATGTTTTTAATTCTTATTGTTATTTCTTATGCAATTAGGATTCTGTTCAGAAAGTCCTTGCCTATTCCCAGAAATTCAAGTAATATCTTCAAGTGTTTTTACCTATTTTATCTAGACTCAGTGTTTCTATTTCTTTTAATCCTTATGTATGTGGTATAGGGTGTCGCTGTGCAGCGTGGACTCATAGTGACCCTCCTGTCTCACCCTGCTCACCACTGGGATTACAGGTGTGCATCATCAGTGGCCAGCATGGTGCGGGGCACGGCACGGGGTACCAGGGATTGAACCTGGGTCCTTGCGCTTGCCAGGCAGAGGCTTACACTGCCGAGCGATCCCCCCAACCCATGCTTTTGTTTTGTACTAGGTCTTTGACCCATTTGGCTTTGGTTTAAGTACAGGGTAAGGGATGTGGGTTCAGATTCACTCTTCTGCATGTGGATAACCAGTTTTCTCAGCACCATTTGTTAAAGAGGCCATCTCTTCTCTAGCAGGTGCTTTTGGGCCCTTTGTCAAAGATCAGGGGCTGAATGCGCTTGAGGTTGTGTTTGCATCCGTGGCCCTGTTCCGCTGATCCATTTATCTACTCTGGCACCAGTGCCATGCTGTTTGTATCATTGTAGCTTTATACTATTACTCGAAAACCGGGATTGTGATGCGTCCTGACTTTCTCTTGTTGCCCAGGTTTGTATGGCTCTTCCAGGTCTCTTTCGGGTCTAAGTAAACTTTAGGATTGTTTTGTCTAGTCCATGAAGAAGGCTGATGGTATTTTGATTGGAACAGCATTAAATCTAGATATAATTTTTGGCCATATGGCCATTTTGACAATATTGGTTCTGCCTCCCCAGGAGCAGAGGAGGAGCACGTTCGTTGTCCTCTAAGCTTCTCATACAGACTGGAGCTTTTAGGGTTCCCATCCCCAGGTGGGGTGGAAGTGTAGGGGGAAGGCCAGGGATGCTCCTGCTTCCCAGACCCTGCCCCGCTGACTTGCTCTCAGATATTAGTGGCTGAAATAAGACACCTAAGGCCACATGGGCAGTCTGCAGTGGCACCTAGGGAGTCAGTTCCTCTGCAAAACGATGCAGCAGGTCACCCCACAGAATGTCACAGCCTTCAAATTCAAAGACAACGCACAGATGAGACAGAGCAAATGGATGCGGAGCCCCGCACCCGCCTTTCCTTGCCGAGCATCGTCCTCGTCCTTCCTGCAGCACTCTCAGCTGTCAGTCCTCCTCCCCCTTGACCGTTGCTCTCGGCCACCTCTGTAACGTCTCACCACCACACCGTTCAGGTTTCTGGGAAACTGAAGCGTGAGCTGTGCTGTGTTTGCATTAGAAACGGAAGAGCTTCGGCCAGCAAGTGCGAGACTAACAGCGCAGGCAGCATCGCGTCACTCACGCCAGAACCTCGACTCCGTTGACACGCGTTCACCGGCTGCATGCCATGTCTCGGGCCAGCACAGTGGCGGGGTGGCAGTGGCCAGTGTCCCCTTTCGCGGCAGCAAGGCTGCCTGTCCTGGGGCACAGCAGAGAAGGAAGCGAGCCGAGACTGGGGAGCAGCAGGAAATGTGGACGGCTGCGCCCTCCTTCGAGCATCTTGGCATTTGCTGTCAACAGTGACACACAGACCGTGCCACAGAGACCGGCAGGGAAGAGGCCTGTGGGAGGCGCTGGAGGCAGCGGGGCCCCCTCATCTCCGGCACACCTGCCCGCGGGTACTTTTAAACTGTGGAGGGCTGGGGCGCAGGAAAGGCACTTTTCAGGAGCTGGGGTTAAGGCTGAGGCCATCTAGGGCTCAGCCCCGACCATGGTGACAGATTGTGGTGGTGGCCACCACGAGGATGACGTGGTCGAAGATGCAGAAGGAAGTGGCCGTGAGCAGGAAGAGCACAGCCCTGCTTGTGGAAGTAACTGCAGACGCTGCCCGTGACAGTGCTCAGGAGAGGCCTCTCTTGGGAGAGAAGGAGACAATCAGAGGCCTGGAGGGAGAGGAGGGGTGAAGCGTGCGCAGCTCCTTCCCTTACGGTTGGTGGCACCTGCCCCGCTGCCTGCTGGGAGTGACGCCCCGCTCCCCAGACATGCACAGCCCTGGCTCTGCTCTGCCAAGTCCGCCAGCTGCAGGCGCTGGCAGCTGCTTCAGGAAACAAAGTCCGCCTGCCAGGAATAGAAGCCCTGAGGCTACATCCAGGATACAGCAGTCCATTCACGGGGTGTCGGGCCAGGCCGAGGCTCGGGTCCATGCACCGCGTCTCTACAGGCCAGGAGATGGGTGTGGGGGCCCCAGTTCCCAGGCTGAGCCTCCTCTGGTTCCCAGAGGTCCTGTGAGACCACAGACTGGTCCTGGCCACCTCAGAGGGCCCACATGCAGGAAGAGCCAGGCCACGGCACACCCAGTACCAGGTACCAGGCCCCTCCACGGGGGCCTGATGACTCATCTTTCTTCCACCTGTGGACTGCAGAGAGGCCAGGTTCAAGCCAGTATCCCGTCTAGGTGATGGCATGAGGATATGTAACAGGGACTAGGGCCGTGCCCCTTCAGGCCTCGACATTCCTTGTTGGCTGGGGGGTAGGGTGGGGAGAAGAAACAGAAATGAAGCATTGAAGCCCGTCACATACGAGGCGGCAGTGGAAACCTGAAAGGAGCCTGCTGCCCCAGCCTGAGCCCTCAGGACATGCTCCTGTGTCCCACAGAGGTGGACTCAGCCCCACAACGCAGGGACCGCTGCAGGCGGCACACGGGAGCCCCTGCTCTCAGATCCTGCAGCCCTCTGGGAAGAGACCTTTCATAAAGGATCACGTCCGAGACATGTGCATGCGTGCAGGGGGTACATGCTCCACCAGAAGACGAAGTAGCAGGAGAGACAGCACAGAGGCTGCCTGAAGGAGGATGGGGGACACCAGGGTCCTGCCAAGCAGGGGCAGGAAGCAGGAGAGAGGCGTGGGCCTTCGGGGCCCTGGTGTGAGACCACCCCGGAGCACAGCCACCGGCGGGCTGGCGTACGTGGTTTCCACCCCAGCCCACGGCACGGCCATGCAGTGCTTTACCTTTGAAGCACACAGGTAGTGGCGGGCCCATGGCGGCCTCCCAGCTACCCTCAGCACCCCCACTCTCCCCCAGGGGACCAGGACACAGACTTACAGGGGCACCGTGGGAGGAGGACATCACAGCCCCGGGCCGGGCCGGGCTGGGCAGTGGGACCCCGCCTAATCCACACCCTGTTCAGTGGTTCCACACCCAGGGCACTGGAACAAGGACACAGCTGTGCTAGGCGCCAGTGAAAGCCACAGCAGAAGTTTGGGGCTGGAATGGGCCTGCACAGGAGGAGCAGTGGCCTCCTCTGTTCCCTCCATCATTGTGCAACGTTTTTGTCCCCAGGTGTGACAGACGCACAGACTCATCAGCACCCTGCACCGACGGCAGTGTTCACATCCGCCCAAGTTCACTGTCCCATTAGGGGCAGAGATGGAGAGCCGCAGGCCGCTGCAGTCAGGTTTCCTCAGCGGTGGGAGGTAGAGCAGCCGCACCGCGCACCGCGGCTGGATAACGAGGCCTCTGCATTGTCAATAGCTCCAGGCACGTGAAGCGTCCGTCCTAGGCCTGCAGAGCGCGTTTGCTTTTTCCGGAATCCCCTTTCCACGGCCAAATATAGAGGATCTGTTTCAAAATCAGAGTGTGTCCCTCCTCCGCACTGCGCCTGTTACGCTTTGGTCTCGCTCGATGTTGGAGCAGCAGTTGATTCTGGCCAGCTGAGGAGTCTAAATCTTTGGACCTTTCTTAAAAATGTCATGTGTCCTCTTGGGACCCTGGAGACCTCTGCTGGGTGGTTAAATGAGAGCCACAAAGGGCCACGTGGCCAGAGGGGGCGCTTCTGCCTGGGACCCCTTTTCTGTGCCAGGCCTGCGGTGAGGAGATGGCCCTGGCCGCACCCGGGAAGGCAGCAACATAGACAGCGCCTGGGGAGGGCAGCCGCGGACACACAGAGGAGCGCGGAGCGAACAGCAGAGGGCCGCTGCCCGGGCCTGGAGCCCATCACGCGTGTGAGTGGTTCTGCGGGCGAGACAGGCAACACTGCCACGCTGTCCCCGTCCTGCGATTCTTGTCTCCTCATGACACCCGGGGAGCAGGCTAACAGTTCATACACCCCAGTTGCATCATGTCCGGAATCCTGCTTCCAGCAGCCTGCATGCACAGAGGAGAAGCTCCGCACTCTGAGGGCCCTGGCACCTAGGGAGATGCCCCGGGAGTGAGGCTGCGTCCCCTTCCTGACCGTCCGTCGCAGCGGGTCGTGGGGCTTCTTCCTAAACTAAAGGACCGATCTAGGAGTCCCACTGCTCTCACGCGTGGACCCCTGGCTAGGTGACCCTCCTGGTGGAGAAGTCATGCATCGGGAAGCTGAGGGTGCTCAGGGTCGCAAGCGTCCACGCCACCTGGAGTCTCCCCATTGTGCATGTCCGTTGCTGATCTACTCCCCAAACTGCAAGACAGGCCCTCCAGGGGGGCGGCCCACCTCCCGTGCCAACTCCAGCTCCTCAAGGGTAGGGAGTACGCCTCCTGCCGAGGCTGCTCTCTCACTTTTCCAACCTCTGTGTTCAGCGAGTGAGTGAGCGGCAGGACGCCCTTCAGTGTCCCTTCGGTCCTGCCGCAGTCCATTTCCTACCCCTGATAGCATGAGAGCACAGACTGGGGCTTGCTGCGGCCCACCGGTCGGGTCTGGGGCTGACAGGCAGCTGTGGGGGTGGATTCCTGCTGGCAGAGCCCCAGGGGGCCAGAGGACTGCTTGGTAGAAACAGGATGAAGGAGAGACCTGGCCAAACTGGCTTCTCCACGCTGGCACCAACTCACCGGTCATGCATTTGCAGTAACTCAGGAGGGAAGGGCTGTGGTTGGCCCTTAAGGGTTCCACCCTGGTCAGTGCTTCAATCGTGAGATTATTTCAATGTAAGTTTTAGGGAGAACAGACTGTACCCAGCGCCAGTAATCCTTTCTACCCCGGTCACTATGGCCAGATGCTGTTTCTGAATTCCTACAGCATCTCCTGGCTCTCTGATTCTCTGACAGCTAGTCTGATCCACCCCATCTTTAATAGATACATCTGATGTGCAACTTTAAGTACCTTAAAAATAATCTACACCCAACGTTGAACTTGGCCTGTCTATGGGAAGATACCAGACAGAGGAGCCACGTGAGGCAGGTCTGCGGGTTTCCCATGAGTGTCCCCAGGGGGATCTGGGTGAGATCAAGGCCTGCATGATGCCAGGCCTTGCCTGGGCTCTGGATGGGCCCCAGACACTGTTCAAAGGGGCTCCTAGACCCAGGGCAGTGGCGAGCACAGAGCATTTGTGTCTTGGTGCACTATTGTATAACCAAACTTGAATTATAAATGTTAAAGTTTGTATTGGGTACTGATGAATCCAAAACTAGCTGCGCAACTCAGAAAGTAACTGAAGCCCTGTCCACTGAGGGTGCAAGCCGACTTCAGCCTGGGCCTGTCCTCACCTCTCACTCTTCCTGGCTGTCCAGTTTGCCACCACCTTCCCTGTCACCCTCACAGCCCCTCCCAGCTCCTGTGTGCCCCTCCTGTGTCAGTGGCGGGGCTTGCCCTCCCTTCTCAGGACCTAAACTGGAGCCCAGAGGGGTGGGGTGGTGCCCCCTCTTGCTGCTTTCTGGCATGACCTTGGAAGAGCCCAGGAAGCTCTTCAGCCTCTGGGCTGTCCCCTACGTAATGATCCAGTCAGACCACTTATCGAAGAACACTAATTCTAGGAATGAGCCAGCCCCTGACCCCACAACGGCCTGATGCTAAAAGGAACGCGGCTCGCTGGGTTCACTGCCTGTGAAGAGAGTCTCCGACAAGGCACTGAGGATGCTGTGCAGTGGGTGGGTAGAGCCGATTGTAAAATGTAAGTGTTCAGAGCAGGAGAGAAAGAATCCACTTTGCAGAGTCACGACGCCCAGCTGGCAGTTACCCGGAATGAGGTCAGTGGCTGCACTGCCGAGATTAAGGTTGTCTTCAAGGCCAAGGAGGAAGGGCTGTGTGCGCCAACTTCCAAGCTAGAAGGTTCCAGGGTACTCCCTGGTGGGTGTTTTCCATTCATTTGCGATCCAAGGTTCCCCAGCGCGGTCTACACTCTACGCACCCTGGACCTCACCCTCGCCACCTCCACCAGCGCACTTAGAGAAGGTCATGCTCTCTTGGGCAAAGGTTCGAAGCCACACAGCAGTGTGGGGTTTTTCTATGGCTAATGATTGAGAAAATGCTGGAAAAGAGGCCGACCTCATGCCCCCTTATTTTTCCCTGTCGCCCCAGCCTCCTACCTCCTGCCTGCTGCTGTCTAACTCACTGCCTGACACTAGCTTTGTAAACTCCCTCAGATTTCCGTAAGTTAAATACCTAATATCTAAGAAACCTAAACACCTAAATACACGAAATAAAATAGCATCCAAACTAAGCGTCAGATTCTGACTTAGCCTGCCACTAGATGCAGCGATACAACTGAATTTCACCAGCTCCCCTGCCACTGGAAGGCCTGCCACAGATGCAGGCAAACTTACTGGTCACCTGCCACTCACTGACAGGGTTTTCTAGAAGTCTGCAAGTGACTTATGTGTCAAGGTCTCTGCAGCCAAATGTCTCTCTAGTGTCCATCTGTGCTTGCAGCCACTCCCCAGGGCTAGCATCGCTGCCTCAGCTCCAGAACTCATCAGGGAGTAGATTCGCATGAGAAGTGCCCGACTGGAGCCCGTGCGTGTGCTCTTCGCAGTGGGTCTGTGCTCCTCTGTCAATCTAATGCCATTGCTCTTGTGGCGGGGGGCGGAGCTTGGGCAGAAATGCCTGCTCTGGGGGTGGCTACAGAGCAGGTGAAGCGCGGCTTGCGCACTGGTTTGACTGCTGCTTGCCTCTTGCCCGGTCCCTAACAGAGTGGGTCAGTCCGGGCTGGGGTTCTGGGGCACCCGGGGCATCTGTGCGGTGAAAAGCATGCGCAGGTGGTGAGCGCGCTGCAGGCTGCCTTCCCCCACTGCACAGTTCCTGGACGGAGAACGCTGCGCACGGCCAGATCGTTGTTCGGTTTCCGCCTGCCAACCTGCATTTGTTGGCGCCACTGATTCTGACAGAACAATACTGGTGCGTGAAATCGACAACCTCGTACACAGACACAGCAAGCTTGGTGGACAAAGGCCTGCGTTTGTCTCCTGGAGACAGTTGGACGCAAGTCTAGCGGCAGTCTGGCCAAACACCTCTGGGTCACTCAAGGCAGGTCTCTGGAGTCAGGAACACGCACACTCCCTCCCTGCTGCTCTGGATCTCAGCGCTGGCGCACTGCAGCCGGCGCTGGGCCTCCAAGGACCTGCACGTGTCTTCTGATGAGCGAGTGCCGAGCTGTGAGTTTGTGTTTCCTGCAGCGGACACCCTGGTGCACATGCTGGCCTCTCCCAGGCCAGAGCCGGTGGAGTTGCACTCTAGTCTCGGGATGCAAGCTCTTCCTGCAGTGTGGACGTGCTGCCACTTTCCTTGTACCTCCGAACAGGTCCAGGAAAGTAGACTGAAGCACACACAGGCGCGCAGTCCAGGACAAGTGAGAGCTGGCGGTGGGCACCGGTGTGGCCCTGCGGATCTGTTCGGGACAGGCACTCTGCTCTAAGGTCCTGAAGTGCTCTCCTGTCTTGATCTTTTCTACTCCACAGAGTAGAGCTGATACAGCCCGCAGCTGAGTAGGCGTGATTTGACTGGGCAGGAGATCACAGCCCTACGTTGTAAGTGGAGAAAGGTGGCCCCAGTGGCTGCAGCCCTCTTCTGCGTAGTGGGGAGCAGGATCTGTTTGACCTCAGCCACCTCTCTTCCCTCGGACATGGCCTGTGGAGCTCAGCCCTGTGCTCCGACTCCATCCTGCACACGCTGACTCTGGACTTGGAGACCTACTCGGCCCTTCTGGCTTGCCAAGTGCCCTCTGCTCTTGTTGGTCGTGACACCGCACACAATCTGATTTTTGTACTTTTGCACACACCCCTTTTCTCCTTATTTTTACATATGCGTGCATTTTCACTGTGCCTTTAATGTGCTGGGGTTTTTTATTTCTATGGTTCCTATCCTATGCTTCTTCATTGAGGGTGCCCTGTGTTAAATCCAAAATAATCCTTATTTGTGTTTTATGCAGAGAAACCATCTTTCTTGTACCACTTCTTTCTGCCCAGAATTTTTTCCATGTGTATGGCACTTCCGTCTTTCTCCCTTGCACATCTTTGAAGTCTACTTAGTCTCCTCACCCCCCTGTGTCTACACAATATATGGACATTGCTTTGATGTAGAATTGATTCATTTCATTGAGCTATGTTTCATCTGTTGAGTACCAGTTGGTTAAGTTTTCTCTTTCAGCACATGTCTGTTTTGCTATATCTAGAAACACCGTTTGCTTCCTTAAAAATATTTTGGAGGGCCAGTGAGATGGCTCAGCAGACTAAGCACCTGCTTAGGCAAGTGCAGGGACCAGGTTTCAATCCCCGGCACCACATGTGGCCACGTTGAGCCAGCCACTGAGACTCTGCATAGTGGCGCACTCCTGTAATTACCGTGCCACCAGGGAGGCTGAAAACAGGAGGATCACTATGAGTACAAGCTGTGTAGTGAGACCCTGTACCAACTACATAAAAATAAAGTATTTTGGGTGGTGAGTACAGGCTGTCCTCCCTTATAAATTCACCTCCACAGTAGGTTTGTTTATGGTTTATTGTGTTTGTGCTGAGAGTTCTTACCCAGCGTGGCCCTGCTGTGGGATTGCTGTGTAGGTGACCCAAAAAGGGGTTTATCTACACATGACTTTGCTGGTGCTTGGCCTTTAGTGTCCCTGAACTGGGCTTGTGTCCCACCAAGATTCCCTTGCAAGGAACTATGGCTTCATAGAGCCTGGGTTCTCTTTGTTGTATAGGTAGAAAGGATCTTCAGGTCTCATTTTCAAGGTGGGCCGGTCTCCATGTGGGTCCTGGCTTGATCGAGGGGTCTGTAGCTTTATTTCCTGCCTCCTTGGGGCCTTGGTGTCCATTGCGCCCCGGGAGGGTGCCGCATCTTCAGCACCAGCTCCAGCCCTACT
Organism: Tympanoctomys barrerae; assembly: GCA_002564285.1. Taxonomy (NCBI): domain Eukaryota; kingdom Metazoa; phylum Chordata; class Mammalia; order Rodentia; family Octodontidae; genus Tympanoctomys; species Tympanoctomys barrerae. The sequence goes on from NDGN011397612.1 coordinate 23,420, forward strand.
GAGGCCTTGGACCCCTTGTCTTCCCACACGAAGCCGGAGCTCAGGGTTCTTGTTGTGAACTTTATCTCCATTTCTGGGGTCTGGGATCGCCCCACTTTAGAGCTATCTGGACTTCCAGCTCACCGTGCTGCTCCCATGTGCCCTGGGGTGGGGGGGGCCCGCTATCCCTGCACACTGCGTAGGAGAATCCAGGCTCTGGAGCCCTCCGCCCCGGCGGCAGCCTGGTTCTGCAGCCCTGCTGCAGGTCTCTCCCTGCTGGCCACAGCTCTGTAACACGTGATCAGAGTGTTTCCCAAAGCAGGTTCACTGATAAGGTGCAAGTTTATAAGTCAGTGCTGTAAGGGGGTTACTTTTAGATGCATTGGTTTTCTTTTTTTCTTTCTTTTTTTTTTTTTTTTTTTTCAGAACTGGGGATTGAACTCAGGCCCTTGCGCTTGCCAGGGAAGTGCTTATTCCACTGAGCCATCTCCCCAGCTCCAAGATGCGTTGGTTTTCATTTAAATTTAGCTAGCATATTTTCTTATTCAAAGCTACTTTTTTACTTTGCTGTACTTGTGGTATAAGATCTTCTCCTAACTCCCCTCCAGTGTATCTTCCAGCATTTCTGCGTCATACACACACACACACACACACACACACACACACACTCATGTGCATAGACACATACTTTCAGACACATACATGCATGCATTCTCACATGTATATGCAAATACAGGAAGACACATGTGTTCTCCTCCCTCCTTCTCTCTTCCTCCCTCCCCTTCTCTCCCTTCTTCCCTCTCTCCCCTCCATCCCTGTTCTCCTCCCTCTCTCTCCCGCTTTCTCCCTGTCTCTCTGTCTCTCTCTGCCCCTCAGTCTCTCCCTCCCTCCCTCCCCCTCCCTCATGCTATCTTTCCCTCTCGCTCTTTCTCTCTCTTCCTCTCCCTCCTTTCCTCTCCCTTCATCCCTCTTTCTGTCTCCCTCCTGCTTTCTTTCCCTCCCTCTTTCTCTTTCTTTTTCTCTCTCCCTCCCTCTTCTTCTCTCCCTCTCTCCCCCCTCTCTCTCCTTCCCTCTCCCTCCTCTTCTCTCCCTCCAAACCTCCATCCCTCCTTTCCTCTTCCTCCCTCCTCTCTCCCTCCCTGTCTCCTGCTATCTTTCTCTCTCTCCCTCTCCCTCTCTCTTTCTCTTTCTCCCTCTTCTTTCTTCTCTGTCCCC
>NDGN011397623.1:0-13164 GCA_002564285.1 Tympanoctomys barrerae
GTGAAAGGCTCAAGTCAACAACTTTTGACATTGCCAGTCCTATGGATAACCCACTACTATTATAGACTACTGGACTATATTAGAATATTTTGCCGAATTCATGCATCTACAATATTTAAATGACAATGGAATACCCATATCTGACAAAACTAAACAAAAAAGGGGGATAGAAATGAAGGACCATTTTGTATCTATGTATTCAAAATAGGATAGGTATACAGCTACTTTCTCTTAATTCAATGAATAGAAAGATTCCTACTAACAGGGTTTGTGGACAAGATATCATGGCTGCATCTTGGACTATTAATAACCACAAAGAAGACAATATGTAATGTATTAATTATTGAAACTGTCCTACTAATTGGATAGTTTTGAAACTGTCTCATTGCTATTTGTTTCTCAATAAAATTATTTAAAAATTTAAAAAATTAGGGGCCGGGGAGATGGCTCAGTAGGATAAGCGCTTGACTGGCAAACGCAAGAATCTGAGTTCAATCCCCGGTTCCACCAAAAATAAATAAATAAATAAATAAATAAATAAATAGAAACAAAAATAAAATCTTTTATTAGGGTACTTTTAAAAATAAATTATGTTGATTCATCATTTTTCAAGCTAATGAAAGGATATCATATAATGGCAGAGAAGTCATAGAGGACTTTTTTCCTTACAGCATGAGCAGTGTCAAAATGCTAAAGACAGAAGGAGATAAAAATAGAGAAATTTAAATCTGAAAGAGCATGTTGTCTGGGAGATGGGAGAAGTGAATGTAAGAGTGTACCTGTTGTACTGGCTACCTTCTCTCTATTTTGTAGCCTTGCATGGACAAGAACGTAGTAAAATCCATGCTAAACACAATCTTCCTTCCTGGCACTCTAAAACTTATGTCGTCTCTCCCTTTATTGAAAAATATTATCAATCAAGAAATGAAATTGAGTAAAAAGTAGTAGAGAAATCCCACCTAAGAACATGGTATGAACTATTTTAATTAAAAGGAACTAAGAGACAGAGATTCACTCAGATACTTCCCACACAAATGAAAAGAGGATTCATTTTTCAGCAGACAAATAAGCTAGGTATAAAACTGAAGCGTCATGAAGAAACTGTTTAGGTATCTTGACTCCAATTTGTGGAAATCCTTCTTCGGAAGGCTCTGCTATTCTCAGTATGTGCTCAATTTCCCTCAGACCTCTCAGAATACTCTAGCTATATGAACTGGTCTTTCTAAAGTTCCTATCCTTGCATTCCCTTTAGTAGTCTTTCAGGGCTTTCCTTTCTTTATACCACTTTATAGGTACACTACAGTGACTTAATTCGGTTATTTGGCACTATCTCTATGCAGTTCCATTGCCTTTTTAATAAAGCCATCATGAGTGTTAGTGCCAGACTTCTACATTTATTCTTTTGTTCACACTAGCTGCTGTTACTTACATTCATTTTAATCTTTGCCAATGCATGTGACCCATCTGAGGCATACTCTGACATTCTAAGAATCTAGGAAATGGAAAAATTAAGGAACATTTTTTTGATGTGCTTGAGTAGGCCTAAGGAAGCATCTTTTAGCCACACTTTAGGGAAGTTCCTTTTGTTTTCTTACCCCTCCCCTCTTTCCAGAAAGGTCCAGTAGAAATAAGCTTTACCTTCACTTTGCTTTTTTTACTTCTCATACTTTACATAATTTAGATATGAAGATAATGGCTGAGAAATTTCTAATTATGTCATTGAGATCCCCATCTCCTATTTGAACATGCTTTTATTGTCTACAATCCTTTGGCTTTCTATGAGAGTAAAAATAGCAGCACATGTGTCACACTAGAATTTAGCAGGAACCATTTTTTAATATATGTCATTTGTTCTCACCAGCAGTTGGTATGTATACTCCAACTTATGTTTGTGTCTTCACCTAGTACCATAACTTACATAGAATAACATTTACTGATAAAGGCAGTGGCACATGTTCTTTAATTTGAAGCACGAATATCACATACAACCCATTTACTCAGAAGTAGTGTCTTCCACTCTGATTACCTATGAGAATTACTTAGGTGCTACAGTTGGTATTGTATCTGGATATCCCCCCAAAGCCACATGAACTCATAGGTGGCTTTTGGGAGTTGGCTATAACTAGGATATATGATGCTGGGATAAAGGTGTGTGGTGCTAAATTAATATGCTGATTGGAATTAGCATAGTGGTGTAACTGAATGGATTTCCTGACATCAGAAGCCCCATCTGGGTGTGGGCACTATCACTCAGTTTATAGCCTGGATAAGATAAAAAGGAAAAGCAGGCTCTGTCCTGCATCCGCTTCACTGCCATCCCATGAACTGTTCCTCCTTTGTGCTGTTCCACTGTCATGCCAACCTGACTTGGGGCCACCAAACTGTCAGCTGAAATAAACTTTTCTCCTTTAACACTGGGTATTGGGTATTTTGGCTTAGCAGCAAGAAAAGTAAGATGCCAGACATACTTTATAAAGAACCTTTAAGAAGTGGGGTCCCATAGAAGGTAGTTAGATCACTGGGAGAGGTCCTCTCTGAAGTGTTTAATGTAGTTCTTATGGGATCTCAGTTCCTGCCAGAGCAAGTTGTTATAAAAGGGGCATTCATGATGTTTCTCTGCTTTTTGTCTTTTTGTTTCACCTTGCACTGTCTGTCTTTATGAATATCCTTATCCTGTCATCCACAGTGACATCATGGGGACAAGTTGCTCCTTACAAGGACTGAACCCTTGGTCCTATGAACACAGGAGCTAAAAAACCTGTTTTCAATTTTTTTTTTTTACAAATTTAAAAAAGATGGGCCAGGAAGATAGCTCAGTGAACTAAGCACCTGCCTAGGCAAGCACAAGGACTAGGGTTCGATCCCCAGAACCACATGCTGCACTGGCCTTGCCCCTAGGCACGCTGATCCAGCCACCAAGACCAGACATGGTGGAATGTGCCTGTAATCCCAGGGCTGGAGAGGCTGAAAACAGGAGGATCACTACAAGTCTGAGCTGCATTACCGCCTGTTATGTAGTCATGTTAAACTAAGGATTCAAAAAGACATGCAAATACATTTTTAAAAAAATTTTAAGAGAACCAGTGCCAGTATAGAAAGTCATAGTATGATTTTAAAATGTCATTTTGCTAACATATATCAAAATATAATATTGTGTCTCCTGAATTCAGATTATTTGCCAATTAAAAATAACATTAAGTTTTTGTTTTTGTTTTTGTTTTTTTTAAAAATGCCACTGCCATTTGACTCCCAAATGAATAAAACCAGAATTTCTGTGGGAGCTGAAACTAGATGATGATTCTAGAGATCAGACTGAGATCAAAGCATTCAAATCTGGCACAGCCTTCAAATATTTTGAGTAGCTTGTGTGTGTGTGTGTGTGTGTGTGTGTGTGTACACAGATCACCATCCTTATATCAAATTTACAAAATCTAACTCTCGTGGAAGGTAGAGGGAAGGCACAGTGAGAGCTAACAGGGCTAGAACTAGTGGTGAGATGACTCAGAGCTCTGTAGATAGTGCTTATTGTTATCATTCATCCTGGTGAATTTTATGGTTAGACTTCAATATCATTGATCAAAATAATAATATTCACATATCAAGACAATCTCAATGGAAACTATATATGACATTTGTTTTCAGTGACATTTTTCAGGCCTCTTGAGTGTAAGAACTTCACCCTTATTCTTTGAACTCAGCCTTTATGCTCTCATTTCTGTGTGCAGGCCTGCTCCATCCAGCTGTGTTATCAGACTGTTATGTAGTCATGTTAAACAAGCTAAGGATTCGGAAAGAAATAAGCATGAAGAGAAGTCTGAGGAGCCTAGAAACGTGGCACTTTTGTGTCATTGCTTCCCCGTTACCTGCAGCCATCTATATTTTTAAGAAATATCTCTTTCACATGTGTAGTAACTTTAGCATTTGTTTAAATCCTCTGTTGAGAAGTCAGGCAGAGTCTAAAATTAGACTTTTTAAAATAAAACCAAAAGACTTAACCAATGATCCTAGCATCATTTCTTTCTTTCTTTCTTTTTTTTTTTTTTGGAGTAGATGTTGGTTATAAGGATAAAATGTCACTGTTATTAAGACAGTGCTATATCTCAGGAATTCTACCTGAGACAAATTCTAGTGAGTCCTAAAGATGAATACAGAAGAGATAAACCACAAGACAGCTTCCTCAAGGAGAAGAATCTTCTGTTTCATGTTTATGTTTACATTCTCTGTTATTTAGCTGCTCTCCAAGATTAACCTCATTGTTTCTTATATTAAATAATTATATATAAGAGTGCTCATTCTTTGTTAGTCCTGTCTTATATTTATTAAATTAATCAACTTCTAACAACCCCTCTAAGAAGTCATTAGGATGATTATTGTTATTTTCATTTATAGATCATAAAACTAAGATATGAAACTTTTTTGCTGTTTTTAAGTGATAGAGGTAGAATTCAAATATGCAGAGACTAACTAAAGTTCTCTGTATTATTTATTGCTCTGTTAATAAATTATTAAATGATTAAATTGGTGAACATATTGGACAAAATTAATGTAGAACTCTAATTTTAAAATTGTATAGAGTAATCTTTTTGTCTTTGTTTAAGGACCAAATCTGTTTTTGCCTTCAAAACACCAATTGTAGAATTGCTACCCATTTCAAAACAAATAGTGACATCCACCTGCACCACCTTCACACCATTTCTTCCTGAAGAGATAGCTCCCATTCTGTTTGGTTGAGCTGACAGGAAAAGGATGATAGGAAAGGCACTTAGCTTCATATTTTTAGCAGATTAAAAAAAGTTCCTACCTCTTTTGAAGTTTTTTATCTAGAACCAGGTGCTTGGATCCCATTGTGAGATCCAATTTCAGACTCATCATAATCTCTTTATTGTAGAAAAATCAAGAGGTTTGAGAAAGAGCAGAAAAGAGCTTAATCCTTTTTGAAGGCCAGCAGTAGTGATCTTTGAATAGGCATGTACAGTCCAGATGAAGAAACCTAGAGAAATTAACCAGTTTAATATTCCTCTTAGTTCAGGAAATCACAGCATGTTTATTATTTACCTAAAAATATTATGATCTCTAAACATACCCTTATTTACATGTTCTTATGACAACACACCATGGAGCCAAGAATGGCCTACGCCTGTTATCATAGCACTGAGAGGCTGAGGCAGAAAGATCACAAGTTTGAGCCCAGCACAAGCAATTTAGGAATTTAGCAGGAGTGTGACTTAAAACACAAAAACAAACAAAACTGGGATTGTACCTCAGTGCAAATACCCCATTTTCAATCCTAAACACAGAAATAAAACCCCCAGGTAAGTAGGCATAAAGCACATTTAGATTGCTATTTAGGATTATCCTCTTTGTTATCAGATACAATTGAGTGACTTATTTGCATAGGATTTTTCCTTTGCCCAGTTTCTTTGTTATATATGAGAAAATTTAGTCTTGAAGTTAAATTCCAGGATGGTTGCATTAGTCAGCTCTCCCATCTCTTAGACACAGTACCAGCTACCCAAACCTTAAAGGAGAAAGATATCAGTAGGCAGCTGACAGGCCCAAAGGCAGAAACTTCAAGGCAAAACAAAGCTGCATAGTCCATGGTTGCCAAGAAGAGAGCAGAGGAAGAATGCCAGGGAGCACAGGTGGGCCAGAGCTTCGCGACATACCCAGACAGGCTGAGCCAGGAGCGTGTTCCACAAGTCTGCTAGAGATTTCTTAAGCCGCTGAAGTTGACATACCTGAATTCATAATCACAATAGGCGTAGCCTATGTGATCATCAAACTATTTTTTACCTTTATTTTTAATTAACACATAAAAATTTAAATACAGTACAATATCTAGATGAATCGTTTTATTCTACTAATTTATTCAAGCAAGATTTTCACATTTAAATACTAAACATTTAAATTTGATTTATTATCATGATAACCTGTTATTTGCATATTTGATGTTTTGTTGATATTTTTAAATCTTTAGTTTCAATGCGTAGTTCTAATTTTTATAGAATCATTTGTCCTTTGCACAAATATTACTAAAGTATTTAAGAAAAGGGGCTATGTGTAGAGGCCTTATATATTCAACTCATAACAACTCTTCAATGTTCTAAAGGTGTTGATTGTGCTTATGAAAGTATTAGCACCTTTGACAGTATCTTCAAGAGAAGGATTGAAAAAATCTTATTAAATTGCAAAAGTAGAAGGAAAGTGTTAACTAGAAAGATCCTAGATATCCTAGCTTACTCTCTTTCTGCAGTAGAAAAAAGTGGTAATAAATTGAAAAGTGATATTTTATGAGACTCCTAGCTTTAACGTTACTTGGTTTAAGAATAATCACAGAATTCAGAATATTATTACATTATATACAGGTTATATTCCTGAATATTTTGTCACTTGGTCTTTTTTTTTTTTTCTTTTCTTTTCTTTTCTTTTCTTTTCCAGACAGCGTGTCACTATGCAATTCAGGCTGGGCTTGGGCTCATTTTGTAGCCCAGGCTAGCCTTGAACTCACAGTGATACTTCTGATTCAGGCTCCCAAGTGTTGGGATTATGGGCGTGGCCACCATGCCAGGACTTCTCCTCCTCCTCTTCTTCCTCCTCTTCCTCCTGCTCCTTTTTCTCCTCCTCCTCCTCTAGCTGCTGCTGCTGCAGCTACTCCTTCTCCTCCTCCTTTAAGTGTGTTAAAATTAACACTGTGTGTACTAAAGAAAAACTGATGATATTTTTACTTTTCTGGTATTCTTAAGTGATCATTGATAGAGTTCTGCTTGTTTATTTTCAAGCAGCTATGTGACATTTTTTGGCCTGAGTTTATTTGTAATTATGAATTTACAATGTTGGTAAATTTCTGTAGGCTCATGGAAATTTTGCTAGCCTTAAAATTAGGAGAAAAATGTTCAACTTTACCAACTTGGTTTTCTTACAATTGAGCTAAAAAGTAAAAATTACATTTTTTGCTTTAGACTTCAACCCTCAAGCCTGATATTTATAATACATTTTAAAATTTTCAGAAACTAATTTTGATAATTGTCATTATAAATAGAGCTACACATTTGTACATGTACCATTCTAATCAATATAAAGTGCTAGTGAATTAATGTAAATGTGATTTATTTTTAAAGCATATCCTTATTATCAAAATAATTCAATCATAATATAGTGCATTAGAGTATTCTACTTTAAGCCCACATGCTAAGTGATATGATTTAGGCAATTAAATAGTTTAATACTGATGTTTGTCACTTACATTCAAGAGACCATGGATGTAACATTGAGATTTAATCTGTAGATTAGATGGCCTGGAAAATGCCTTAAGATGTTCTATATTATGTTTCTTAGGAATATAGATAAAATAAAGAAAATGAGACAAATTTGCAAAGTCCATTTAGGCCATCTGAAAATACACACATCACAGGCACACATAGGTAGCAAACTTTGACAAGCTTTCAGCAGTGAAGCCAGAATTTTCTCCAAGGTAATCCTGGAAGTGTTACACAGTCCATACCACCTCCACTGAACTTTTAGCTTTCTCTGGAGGCCTTTGGCAACATGCCCTATCAGCCTGATGCCAGCAGCACAAGGACTAATCATCCTTAGACGTGGCATGCTCTGAAGGTGCATATAATTCTTTCAAAACCTGAAATAGGATCACAAGACTGAAGCATCTATTTCCAATTAATTTGGTCACAGGAGTTTATCTGTCATCTTTGTTCTGTCACAGCAGTTTGTGGTAAACCTGCTTCACATGGATTATCAAATATTAAGAACAGTGGATTGAGGAATTTTCCCCCAGTCAATTCCTATTTTGTCACTTTTGGTTTAAGGTAGATGAAACTAGCCATGGGTTTAAAAATGAACTTGACATTTTCAAACTTCCATGAAAAGGAATTGGTCAAACTTCTGGCACAGTGACATAGTAGGTTATTGCACACACCATACTAATTCATTGTGATTTTCTACACAAAATTAATATAAAGTTTTACTTTACAACAGTACCTGCAATTTCAGGAACAAAAAAGATCTCTTTTCTCAAAAATGCATATATAAATGCTTTATCTGTAATACTATAGTGTTATTACACTAAAACAAGTAATTATTTTCTGAATAATATATGAATATTTAAATATCTCTTATTTACCTGAAAGGCATTAAAAATGTTTTCCTTTGTGGCCATGTAATACCAGTGCAAAATAGGTATGAACTTAGATGGCATGATAACAATTTTTAATTTTTCCTTAACTTTGAGTCAGTTATTTAAGGTTATTTTGGTTATAAGAAACAACACCTTACCTGAGTTTTAGTACATAAAAGAAAACACAATTAGAAAGCTACAGTCAATGAAATAACACATAGTTACCAGAAACTCAGGGACATCTGATCTGCCTGGTGTCCTATACCCTGATATTAGATCCATAGTAACTTTGAAGACCTCATCAACATGAGGAACTAGACTTTTGTTAATATTGTTTTCCCTATATTTTTATATTCACTTATTAATAGTAATATACTGTATATGAATTCTGTAAAAATGAGAATCAGGTATAATTTGTTACAAATTCATAAACTTTTGTTTGTTTTTTGAGACAACGTTAGTATGTAATTTAGGGTGGTGTTGAACTCACTGTGCAACCCAAACTGTCCTTGAATTTGTATCAATCTTCCTGTTCCAGTACTGAGATCACAGGTATGGGCCACCATACCTGGCTTACAAATATATAAAATATATTTACTTGCAAGTTGAGGAAGATGGAAATAGAGCTAAAACTCTTTGAAGATATTTTAAATATTAAACTTACTCTTATAATCACAGCAGGAAGTTAAGATGAATATTCCCATTTAAGTTGACCATTTTTGTGCATCACCTCAGAAAGGGAAAGCTAAAAATGCAAAATCCTATCTAAACAAATTACCAGGGCTGTGCTTACTCACTCAACAGTCCATTGGTAATAGAAGTTTTGACTTTATAAAAATTACTTCTATTTCAGAGAGCACAGTTGAATACCCCATTTTTTCTCTTTGATATCCTAGTTCTTTCTCCTCCTAACCCACTGCTTCAAAATAAGATAAGGCAATCCAGAGCATCATTCACACTTTCTTTCTCATTGTATCCTCTGCTTCTTGCTATCTCTCCCTTTACTTCTGCTATTCCCTCTATGCTTAATCTGTTCTTGTTTTTCCATTGCTGCCATGTACTATTGCCAGTGGAGTGAAATGCATGTAGGCAGAATGGCTAGTACATTATAGCAAAGTACGTGTTTGCACTCTTGTCCAGACTGATGTTCTCTCGGCTAAATTATGATTATTATTCTTATGACTATCTAACTAGATGGGACTGTGAGGAGATCCCCAAGGAGAAGATAGAGACCTAAAGGCTCCCAAATATTCAACTCTCATCACAGATTAAAAAGGAATTGTGGCATACATTAGAGGCATATACAGCTTTATTAGACAATAAATAAAAATAGGGAAAGGTCTAGTTTGAGGAGGTAAAAGAAATACAGCTTTGATGAACAGAATTGGACTAGCCTACTGCACAAGAAGGAACTGAGAAGAAGCACCTGAATGGAGAGTGGTGAGCAGCAGAGAAAGAGCCTCTCTGAGAGTCACTGTCCAGACACTGAAAAATAGCAATGCAAGGAACATGGAAGGAGGGAAGTGGGTCCCCTGGAACCAGGAAGGATCTGAAGCATAAATTGAACCCCACAGAGAGTGAAGTGAAAAATTTCAATAAAGAACAAGGAGGTAGGGCTAGGGAGAGAGCATGGCAATCTAGGCACCTGCCTGGCAAGCACAAGGACCTGGGTTCAATCCCCAGTACCAAATGCCATGCTGACCCCAGAACCTTGGGTACACCGAGCCGGCCACCCAAACCTGTGTATTGGCACATGCCTATAATCCCAGTGTTTGGGAGGCTGAGACAGGAGGATCACTATGAGTCCAAGCTGTGTACTGAGACCCTGTACTAAATAGATAGATAGATAGATAGATAGATAGATAGATAGATAATAAAAAAAATTAAAAAGGAGGACAAGGTAATCAGCAGTACCCTCACCCTAAGGCTGCACTCATATGAGAGGAGGGATTCAAACCTGCAGACACCTGGTATCCGCAGCAACCCCAGAGGCCTCCACAGAGAGATGCAGCCATGAAGGGGAGCATCAGACAAAAAAGACTGCACTATCTGGGCAAGAGTGCTGTGGGCTTAGTCATCCTGCTATCTATTGGCTGGGAGACATCCTGAAGAGGGGTCAACTAAGATCACAACTCAATGTAGTAGCTCCCAGCTGGTCTGAGGCACAGCAAAGATGCACTGACAACTGCAGGCTGAATGAGTCTGGTCTTGGTGAGAAGGTGCAGGCTGGCTGAGATTATCCACTATCCTGCCAGAAACTTACTGCTGGATTTCTGGAATAAATGAACAGGGATCTGGACTCTCTCTCTCCACACCTTGTCTACCAGTGACAACAGAAAAAAACAGGAATTGGATCTGTCTGTCTGTCTGCGTCTCTCTCTGTCTCTCTCTGTCTCTGTCTCTGTCTCTCTCTCTCTCTCTTTCTCTCTCTCTTGATTTAGTGTGATCATGATTTTGTTTTTGCTTCTTGTTTATTTTTTCTCCTTCATTGTTTGATTTTTGTTTGTATAGGAGCGTGAACATGGTTTCTAGCACCTTTGTGGTTGTGGTTCTGTTCTGTTCTTTTTCTTTCTCTCTTTCAGGGCAGTCTGCACCAGTTTCTCAAAGTTAATGTGATCCCCATTTGTCTTTCAGCATTACTTCTAATCTCTTCCTCTTTTTCCACTTCTCTATTTTCTCCCTAACCCATTTTAAATTTTAACCCCTAAGGTCAAAATTTACAGATTAAGAACCAATTTTCTGGTTTGCTTTAGATTTTGTTGTATAACTAAAAATCTAGTCCATACAGTTAAAAGTGACAAATTAATGGTTAGCTGAGTTTGTCATTCTCTAGGCTGTGTTTAATGGTATTGTCAAAGCTGATGGAAGCACTATGGACAAAAATGACTTAATTGTTCTAAACAACTATTCTTCCTGATATTCCAAAACTTGAGATAGAACAAGGGTCGCAAAAAATACAATGAACCTGGGCTATATAAAGCAAATACTAACAGGTATGACAGATCAAATAAGCACTAATTGTATTGAAGGATCTCAATACTACACTGTCAAAAAGACAGATCAACTAGACAGAAAAAAATCAGCAATAAAATATTAGAACTGAAACAAAATTTTGAAAAAATGGACTTGGTACATGTCTATTGAGTGTGCCATCCCACAACACTAGAATGCATTCTTCTCTGCTATACACAGGAAGTTCTCCAAAACAGAGCACATACTAGCTCAGAGAACATACTTAAATAAATGCAAGGGAATTGAAATTATCCCATGCATATTATCAGACCATTATATGCAATGAAATATTTCATACTTCAATGAAATTGGAAATCCATGACAGAAGAGTCCACAAGAACTTCATAAACACATGTAAATTAAATAGCACCCTCCCAAAAAAAAAAAAAACAATGGGTCACAGACAATATTAAAAGAGAAATTACAAAGTTTCCACAATGAAATGGTAATGATAATACAACAAACCAAAATTTATGGGACACAATTAAAAGAGTCCTAAGAGGGAAATTTATATCAGTGAATCTTCAAATCAGGAAAACAAAGCAAGTGCAAATAAAATGGTGAACCTAGAACTTCTAGAAAAAGAGCAGGCTCTGCCAAAAGCTTGTACAAGGAAGGAAATTATAAAGATCAGAACAGCAATTAATGCATTAAAAAATAATGCGGTGAATCAGTGAATTGCTGTGTTCTTTGAAAAATTAAATAAAATTGACAAACCCATATCGAACCTTACCAAAAAAGAGAAAAGACCCAAATCATGCAATTAGGAATGAAAAGGGTGAAATCACAACAGATGCTACAGAAATTCAGAAGATCATCTATACATTCTTTGAAAACTTGTATTCTAATAAGATGGAATATGCAGAAGAAATGCATGGATTCATAGAAACATAAGAATTACCATAATTGAATCAAGAAGATACAAAAATCCAAGATAAACCAGTATCAATCAGACTTAATTTAAAACATTAACAACAAAGAAAAATCTCAAGCCCTGATGGATTCACTGCTGAATTTTACATGAAAGTTAGAGAAGACCTCACTCCACTACTTCTCAAACTCTTCAATGAAATTAAAAGGGAAGCAATACTCCCAAATTTATTCCTGTAAGTAAGCATTACTCTGATATCAAAACCAGAGAAGGACCCAAGGAAGAGAAATATAAGCCAATCTTCCTAATGCATATGGATGCTAAAATCTTCATTAAGATACTGCCAAAGAGAATGCAGTATGTCTTCAAGAAGAATACACACCGTGACCAAGTGGGATTCATTGCAGGAATATAGGGATGGTTCAATATACATAAATCAATAAGTTAGTAACCATATTAACAGAGCTAAGAACAAAAATCATATAATCATCTCAATAGATGAAGGAAAACTTTTTGACAAAGTCCAGCACCCACTCATGATAAAAACACTAAAGAAAATTGGAATAGAAGACCTTTATGTCAATCTGATAAAAGCCATCTAAGAAAAACCAAGAGACAGCATCATACTAAATTGATAAAAACAGAAAGCTTTCACTCTAAAATCAGGAATGAACCAAGGATATCCACTGTTCAACGTAGTCCTGTTAACTTTAGCCAGAGAAATTAGACAAGAGAAAGAAATACAATGAATGATAGGAAAGGAAGAAGTTAAACTAAAATTATTTGCAGATGACATGATGCTCTACAAAGTAGACCCCAAAAACTGCACTAAAATACTGCAAGATTTAATAAACAAATTCAGTATCATAGCTGGATACAAAGTCAACACTCAAAAAAAAAAAAAATCATTGGCCTTCCTGTGCATGAATAACAAACTCATTAAAAGAGAAATTAGGAACATAGTTCCTTTTATAATAGCATCCAAAAAAAAATATTTAGACATCAATCTAAGGAAGGATGTAAAAGATCTCTACTTTGAAAACTTCAGTGCTCTGAAAAAAAGAAATTTAAGTGACTATCAGAAAATAGAGGGGTCCTGCCCCATAGCTCAGTTCTTTAAGTGGCTGCTTCAACAAAGCAGTCAGGCTCAGGT
>NDGN011397629.1:0-11909 GCA_002564285.1 Tympanoctomys barrerae
CTCGGAAGAAAATCCTACTCGGCAGGCGGGGTCGGGGACGAGCGGCGGAGTGGTGGGGGGTGTCCGAAGGGGGTGGGAGAGGATCCGGCCCACGCTACAGCCAGGCTGCGACTGTCCCGCGGGCGCAGGCTAGCAGGAAGCCCTCCGTACACTCAAAGGAGTGGGGGTAGGGGTGGATCTGGGGGTACCTGGAGCTCGGAAGAAAATCCTACTCCCAAACTTTCTGATATAAAGCAATTAAGTTCAGGGAGGGAAAATGAAATTAAATATTTGCACTACTGAATGAATAAGACATTTGATATTCAGTAAGAGTTGACAATCCTCCCTGAAGATCTAGTGGTAGTCTATTACTTCCTTACTGTGGCCAGTGCTGCAGTAGCTGAAAAAACAGTGATCAACAGAGTTTTAATGACTGTGTCTTAATCAGGTGTATTAACCAGGGTCCTAATAGTTATACAATTCAAAGACTACTGTTTTTAATTTAATTTAATTTAATTTTGAGAAGTAAAAACAAATGCAATAACATAAATCAGAAACAAAGACAGAAACAGGGTAACATCCAATACTACATAGGTTACAGATCTTCAAAACAAGAATAAATGAATAACAATGGCTGATATATTATCTATTTTTATTGTTAAAGCTGTTGCTCAGATTCACAGATATAATTAGGTAAGATTTGACATATACTTGCATATTTCAGCTTGCTTTCAAGAAATCTTAAATTTTTGTTCTCTTATTTTTTCTTTTTTGTCTTTTGAAAAAATTCATTTGAAGGAGAATATAGTAATAATTGATATGACACTACAAATAGTACACTTTTAGAAGACTAAGATGACAGGTATTCAAGTATGGCTTTTGTATTACACATTGCAGTCCTCAACATAGTGGCTTAGATCACAGATATCAGCATACAAAGTTAGCCAAGGTGAAAATTCTACACATTAACAGCTAATTTCAAAAAACTGATAGAAATCATTAGTACAATCACCTCAGCCATCCTGTACATATACTTGCACGTCTTTCCCCCAGCCTTTTTTCCTTTTTTCTCCTTTCTCTTGCCTTCATATTTAATACTTCAGCTTTGTTTCCATGTGTTTCAGTGTATCTGTTATACCTTTCAGGTTTTATTCCTCTTTCAGCTTCTTACAGGGAGACAATACTATATTTATACATGTGGGTCTGCTTTATGCCACGTATGAGTACAGCTTCCAGTGGCATCCACTTACCTATGAAGGCTTCGAGTTTGTCTTTCTTTATAGCTGAGTAAACTCCATTGCATAAAAATATCACATTTTCATCCATTGCTCAAGTGATGGGCGTGTTGGTTGCTTCCAAGTTTTGGTTATGCCAAATTGTGTTACAGTAAACACGGGCGCACAATTATTGTGGCACAATGTTTTCAGTTCTTTTGGCAAA
The DNA here is from genome assembly GCA_002564285.1 of Tympanoctomys barrerae. NCBI lineage: Eukaryota > Metazoa > Chordata > Mammalia > Rodentia > Octodontidae > Tympanoctomys > Tympanoctomys barrerae. Next base: position 1,420 of record NDGN011397629.1, read on the forward strand.
ATACCAAGAAGGGGAATAGCTGGATTCAATGGGATTTCCAGATTTAGTTTTTTGATGAGTTTCTACTTTGATTTCCATAGTGGTTGTACAAGTCTACATTCCCACCAACAGTGGAGAAGAGTTCCTTCCCCCTCCCCAGCATCTCCAGGATTTATTACTGGATTTCTTTATGATAGCAGTTCTTTCTTGAATGAGATGATATCTCAATGTTGCTTAAATTTGCATTTCTTGAAATGCAAGTGATGAGAAGCATATTTCCAGGAATATATCTGCCTCTTGTATTTCTTCCTCTGAGCAGTATGTATTCATCTCAGATGCCCATTTTTGGATTGGGATTTAAAATTTGGGGGCCCTAATTTTTTTAGTTATTTATATGCATAAAAAACCTTGTCTGTGTGATTATTGGTTAAGATTTATTTTTGCAAATGTGTAGAGTTTTTTTTTCACTATATTGGTGATTTCTTTTGATGTGCAGAAACTTCTCAATAACAGGAGATCCCAGTTCATGATTCTCTGAAGTATTTCCATGCAGTTTGATTTTTGTTCAAGAACTGCCTGTCTAACCCTATGTCTTCAGAGACTTTCACGTACTTTCTCTTCTAGGAGGGTTAGTGCTTCTGGTTTAGTGTTTAGATCTTTAATCCATTTTGACTTTAATCCAGTTTAGTGCATGGTGATGCACCCAAGGATAGGTTTAGTTTTCAGTATGTCAAGAGACAGTTTTTCTAGCACCATTTGTTAAAGAGGTTATCTTTCTTCCAGTGAACAAATATGGTTCCTCTGTCAAAGATAAGATAGCTGATTGTGTTTGTAGGTCTATCTGCATCTTGCACTCTGTTCCATTGATCCTCAGGTGTGTTTTTGCCATTAACATACTGATTTTATCACAATATCTTTGTAGCATAATTTCAAGTCAAGGGTCATAATGCCTCCTTCCTTCTCTTTGTTGCCCAGGGTTGTCTTTGCTATTATATGTCTTTTCTAGTTCTAAATAAATTTTAAGAATGTTTTCTCTAGATCTGTGAGATATGTTGCTGGTATTTTGTTAGGAGTTGCTTTAAATCTGTATAAAAATTTTGGAAATATGCTCATTTTCACAGTGTTGTTTCTTCCTATCCAGGAGCAAGGAATATCTTTCCATTTTCTGAAATCCTCTTTGTTCTATTTTTAGAGTACTATAATTTTCATTGTATAGATCTTTCATTTATTTTATTAGATTAATTCCTAAGCATTTCTTTTCTTTTTTCTTTTTTGGATGCAATTGTGAAGGATTTTTTTTCTCTAATGTCTTTCTCAGTGTGTTTGTTATTTGTGTAGAGAATGCTATTGATTTTTGGATATTGACTTCGTAACCTGCTATGCTACTGAATTTGTGCATCAACTCCAGGAGTTTTTAATGCACTCTTTGGATCTTCTAAGTAGAGTATCATGCCATCTGAAAATAATGATAGTTTAACTTCATCTTTAACCATTCTTCTTTCTTTTATTTCTCCCTCTTTTCTAATGGCTCTAGCTAATTTGTCCAGAACTGTATTGAATAGGGCAATAGAGGACATCCTTGACTTGTATCAGATTTGAGAGTGAAAGATTTCACTTTTTCCACATTTGGAATTGTGTTGGCTGTTGGATTTTATAGGCTTGTAGGTAGAGGCTTTCTATTTGAATTTCCTGTACGACTTTGATCATGAAAATCGTGAGTGTTGAACTTTTTCAAAAGCCTTTTGTGCATCATTTGAGATGATCACATGGTTTTTTTATTTTGGCTGCAATGATATAGTGTATTATATTTATATATTGTGTATTTTGAACTGTCCTTGCATTTTTGGGATGAATCCTACCTGCAAAGTGTATAACCTTCTTGATGATTTGCTGTACTCTATTTGCTAGGATTTTGATGATTTTATAACTATGTTCATGAGGGAGACTATAGTTCTGTTTTTTTTCATTGAATCTTTCTCTAGTTTTGCTGCCAGTATAAAACTTGCCTCCAGGAATGGTTTTGGGAATATTGCTTCATTTTCAAATTGATTGAAGTGTTTGAGGAGTTAGGGCTCATATTTTACCTAAATTTCTTGTAGAATTCTGCGGTGAATGCATCAGGATCTGGGCTTTTTTGTTGGTAAATTTTTTATTACATTTTCAATTTCATTGACTGCTGTCTGGCTGTTTACATTTTATAAATCCATGGAAGATGCAGCATAGCTGCTTTCCCTGATCATTAATAATTTAGTATTTGGCTGATATGAGTCTATTTTGTTATTATGAGAGTGGTAAGTGTGAGCTGTGACTCCCCATGCATGTGCACATGTGATTCACTGGAATTGTGCTATTGAAATGACTCCGCATACCAATTAGTTCACTTCCTTTCTTTCTACATTGGAAAGCAGGAACCACACATGTTGGCCACCCCCGAAACACAAAGTGCTAAACATCTGTATTAACTATTTACTGACAATGACATACCAAAGACTTTTCATGTTTTTAACACTCTCTAGGATTCATAATGAATGCCTACAAATATCTTAGTATAAATTAATCAAGTAACCTATGGCCATACAGAAAAGATATTGGCAGTAGAAAGACCATGAAGGGCTTGGGCTCAGTGGCATAAGCGCCTGGCTTGCAAGCGTGAGGTCCTGAGTTTGATCCCTGGTACTGTGTGCCATGCCATACCTGAACCTCAGACGTGTCATGCCAGCCCCATATCTCCAGGCATAGTGGCACATGTCTGTAATCACAGCCCTAGGGGGATTGAGACAGGAGGATCACTGTGAGTCCAAACTCCTTACCAAGACCCTGTATCAAAACAAAAAAATAAACATACAAAACAAAAAATGAAAAGACAATATTAAATACAATTATCATGAAGAAAAATTTAAAATAAATATCTGTATCTGAAGTATATGTCACCAACAAGAGAGATTGCCTGTAAAAGGTATGTGCATGTATATTTGTTGCTGTAGCACAAAGACTCCAATGAAAAATGGAAAAGTATCCCAGGAGGAAGAAGGAAGAACAGAAAGGAAGTGAAGGTAAATGGTAACTGGTGCATTAAGAAGAGGACAAAGAACCCCTGAAGCATGTGTACCAACAATTGGGAATAATAATTGCTTTAGTGGAAGAATAGTTTAGATTTGTAGAGGCTACTGTGTTCTTTATGAGACTTGCATGTACAAATCAATTTTCAGGATTGAGCATAATATTGACTCTAAAGTACAATTCCATTATTGTCCTTGTTCATATGTTTGTTTTTCCTCAATCAAATTTCTTTTCTTTCTTTTTTTTTTTTTTTTTTTTTTTTNATGCTCAGAGTCTCATTGCTATATAGGACTCATAGTTGTCCGCCTGTTTACAGCCTGCCAAGAGCTGGGATTACAGGCATGCCACCATGCCCAGTCTCACTTGTCTTCTCAGCACATCCCAGGGGCTGAGCCAGCATGGCAGGCCTGGGGATTAAACCCCAGTCCCTGCGCCTGCTTGTAGGGGCTTTAATCCTATGAGCTATTTGGCCAGCCATTCAATCAGGATTATTGAGCCTCATTAAGAACCACTTCCCGCTGCTTTGGCCTAGATGAAATGCAAAGCTGATGAAAGACTTTGAGTCAAAATTCAGTATTTGATTTCTAATCCTCAAAAAACAAGGCAGATTCACTTCTGCCAATACTTCTCCTGGAAAGGGGACAAACCTGAGAATAATGAAAGGTGTGAAACATGACCCCAAAGGCTTCTGATACTAGAGAGAAGCTTGGAAAGATATCTTGTGTCTCCACACCCAGAGGCAGATGTTATCTAAGCTGCAAACAAGCAAGGGAAGGAAGACCAAGCAGATTCATCACACACAAATACAAGCCAGGGTCAAAAAATGCATCCCGCTTCAAGGTATAAAAGGTTGTTGCTGTTACTCCTCCCTTTTGTTGGCTAGCTCTTTGTCACGGCCATGAAAGGTTGTTCTCTGCTCTGTGCCTCTCTGCCTCGTAGCCAGCTGACTATGGACTGAAACGTCCAGTAACTGTGAGCTAAATAAACCTCTCCTTCTTTCAAAACTAAAATAATAAATAAAGTTACACACAAGTCAGAAGAGGCCCAGTATGAAGTAGTCAGCCACAGCAAACAAAAGGAAAATGATCACTCCTTAGCTGACTTTTGCTTCTGGAGATGATCAGCTGAAGGGACATGAAACAGAAGGAATTGAAAAAATCCTACTGCATCAAAGAAATATAATTGCCAGAACAAACTCAGATATGGAAGATACATTCTGCCACTCCCTTATGAGTTTTATAAGTTACATTGTCTTTTGGAAATGAATATTAATCTATCACTGGATTAAGAAGAAAAGATATGAACATAGATGCACAGCTAATGCAGCTAATTACCCAAACCTTGTCTAGCATGTGTAGAGGCCTGAGTTTGACTCCCAACCTTAATTTTTTTTTAAAAAGATAAAAGATATAAGTATGAAAAGACCTAGATAAATGTAAGAATTCCATAATTCATTTAGGTGAAAAGGTCAATACCAGTAAACTCTTAAGTCCCAACTATGTATTATATTAGTCAGAAACATCATTATGCAAAGTATACAAAACTATGCTAAAATATTATCAAAGAGTAAAGATGAAAACCTGTTAGTTAAGCCACAAAAAAACAAAGAAAATAAGCAAAGGGACAATGAAAAATGAGCTGGGAGAAACAAGGAGAAGTTTTAGCAATTGTGAGTTGTTCTTCTCAAGCATGTTGTGCAGGTAGCAATACATTATGATGTCTTTAGGTCTACCTTAAAGGGGAAGAAAGGCCAAATGTAATTCATAATTTTACCTGAGAACTTTCCATACTTACTTTAATGGTGGTTGTATGAGTTTATATTTTCATCAACAATGTAGAAGGATTTTTTTCTTCCCTTGAGCCTCATCAGCATCTGCTATTATTTGATTTCTAGATACTGGTCATTCTTTCTGGGGTAAGATGGAATATCAGCATTTCAATTTCTAATTTTATAATGTCCAGAACTGTTCAACATCTCTGCATGAATTTAATGACCATGTTAATTCTTCTAAAAAGTATCTATTCCACTTGCCCATTTTTGATTGGGCCTTTTATTTTCATGGGTCTAATTTTTAAGTTCTTTATCTATTCTAGATATTAGTCCTTAGTTTTTGGAATTGTTGACAATTTTTCCCATTCTGTAGGATTTTTTAGATGCTTTAGGAAGGTTCTTTTGTTATGTAAGAGATTTATAATTTGGTGTTTCCATTAATTAATTCTCATAACTACTTGTGCAAAATGGGTTCTATTAAGAAAAAACTTGACTACATCTATGATTTTAAGAGATCTAAAGATATAAGATTAGATTCAATCTTCTGAATGTTGATAGCCAGTTATCCAAATACCACTTAGTTAAGAGGCGGTCTTTCCTCCAGGACATGTTTTTAGTCCCTTTGTGAAAGATTGGAGAGCGATATGTGCCTTGCGTTGTTTCTGTATCCTGTTTCATTCTCCTCATCCATGTTTCTTCTTGTTTAAATGATATGCTTTTCTAATCATTATAGTTCTGTATATCTCATCTCCTTTTCTTAGAAATCATGGGAAGCTTTGTAATACAATGTTAATATAAGGATTGTGAAGCCTCCTCTTTTGTTATTTTTATGTAGAAATGCTTTTGTTGTACTCAGTCTGTCCTCAGTCCATATGTATTTTAGGACTGTTTTCTCCACTTCTATGAAATGTGCTTTTGGTATTTTGACTGGGGTTGCATGAAATATGAACATCAATTTTGCAAATGTGGCTATTTTGACTAAATTGAACCTGCCTGTCGAGGAAGAGAACTACTGTTTTATTTCCAGATGGGATCCTTGATTTCAGAATCTACAGGTTCTGTTAATTGTTGTTAACTCTTTTTTAGTTATTTTAATCTCTAAATATGTATTTTTTTCTTGGTGCTATTGTTAATGGTTTATTTTTTTTCCAAATTCCTTTCTCAGAAAAACACTAACAACTTTTGCATCTTAGGCTTGTATGCAGTTATATGACTGAATTTGCCTGTTAGCTGTCAGAGATTTCATGAGCTATGCACAGTTTTCTACCGATAGGCACACATCATCTGCAAATTATGATAATTTGACTTCGACCTCTCCTACACTTTCCCCAGCACTTTTCTTTCATTTGTCTGATTTCTCTTGCTAATATTGTGACTGTTATTTTAAACAGGAGTAGTGATAATAGTTATAACCAATTCAAGAAGAACTTTGACAAACTCTGGGTAGCCTGTGAGACTCTGGTAAGTTTGACTTTCATTAGCCGCAAGTGTGCAAGTGTGGGGCTTCTGCTGATGCCAGTCCAAAGTTTTCAGTACTCAAGAGGATTCTGAGTGGCTTGTGGGACAGGAGAGTGGTGATCTGTAGGCCCATTATGTGCAGGCAAGGAGCTTTGATGCAGCAATCCTAGAATGCAGGCAGACTCTGGGCAGCCTGTGGAATGATGGCAAGCTCTGAACTTCCTTAGCTGGCAGCATGAAAGTGTGCAGATTCTGCTGTTGCTACTCGAAACTTCTAAGTATTTAGAAGGACTGTGAGTGGCCTGAGGAACAAGAGGGCTGCGATTGTGGGCCGAGTATGAGCAGGTACCAAACTTCCCTGGAGTCAATTACTTTGGCAAACTCTGGGTGGCCTCGGGACTCTGCCCAAGTGATTACTGGACACTTAAAAAATGCCAAAACACATAAGCAAAAGGCAGTCTCAACCCTCTACCCAAACAGAACAAATCCTGCAGATAAAGACATACAAGAACTTGAAAATCATATACCAGAAATCTCTGAAATGATAGCAACTGAAGTAGAGAAACATGTCCATCAGGCTATAGAAGAAATAATATCAGAAATAATCTCCCAGGTCCAAAAAGAAAGGACAACAATCATGAAAGAATTGCTCATCAAAACTGAAGAAGACATAGAGAGAAAAAGAGGAGAATAGAAAAATGATGGAGACACTGAGTGAACAACACAGCAATGAGCTAGCATGCAGGAAACAGACTCAAACAGATATTGAGGAAATTAAAACTCATTTAAACCAGCAAAAACTGCTTGAATGAAACTGAACATAGACTTTCAGACTGCAAAGGTAGTGTTGCAGCTAATGAATGTGAAATAAAAGATTCTTAAAATTAACAAGGACCAGGAAATAATAATTTGGGAGCTACAAGATGATGCAAAGAAAAATATGTAATATAGGTGTCAGTTAAGCAGTGGCAGAAAGCACAAATGACATAAAAAGACTATTTGCTAGCTAGGGAGAAGGCTCAGTGGAATAAGCACTTCCCTGGCAAGTGCAAAGGCCTGAGTTCAATCTCCAGTTCCACCAAAAAAAATCCTATTTTCAGAAGTACTAGAAGAAAATTTTGCAAACATGAGAAAAGAAACTGACATACAGTTAAGCAAGGCATATAGAAATCCACACAGCCATAATCACAATAAATCTACACTTAAACACATAATAATTAACATCTCAAAAATTCAGCAGAGGAGTAGAATATTAAAGGCTGATAAAGAAAAGAAACAGATCAACTACAATGGAAAACGCAGCAGAATTACGGCAGATTTCTCAACAGAAATGATCAAATCAAAAAGAACTTGATGTGAAGTATTTCAGATCCTGAAAGAAAATAACTTTCATCCCAGATTGGTGTACCCCGAAAGTTATCTATCAAATTCAATTGTGAAATAAGATCATTTCGTGACAAAAAAAATTGAAGAAATTTATCACCACCAAACCAACCCTACAAAGTGTACTAACAGATATTCTAGATAGAGGCAGAAGTGATCACAGCTTCAAGAACAATAGAAAGAAGCCACTAAACAGAGCAACTAATTAAAAAGAGGGGAAAAGCTAACCAATAGGAGGAAAATAACATTACAAAGGTAAGCAAAAATGTATCAGTTGTAATTATCAATGTAAAAGGTCAATTCAACAATCAAAACAAACAATCAGAGGGGATTAAGAAAGAAGTTCAACCATATTCTGAATGCAAGAAACACATTTAACTCAAAGCAAAATTCACAGACTAAAACTCAAATGATGGAAAACAATTTTGAATGCCACAGTAAATCAGAAAAAAGCAGGAGTAGCTAGCCTGGTTGCTGGCATTATGAACTTCAAACCAAAAATCATCCAAAGAGATGAAGAAGGTACCTGCATACTTGTTAAGGGAAAACTGCAAGAGGAAGAGATAACAACTAAAAATATATAAGGACCTAATGTAGCAGCACACTCCTACATAAGGCAAATTTTAACAGACATGAGAAATTAAATGAGCAAATATACAATAACAGTGGGGAAATTTGACATCCACTATCACAAAGTGATACATCAACTGGGCAGGAAATCTGAAAAGAAATAGGAGAACTAAACTGAACTTGTGGAAAGAATTGATTTGGTAGACCTTTTCAGACTATTTCACTCAGAAACAACAGAATACACATTTCTCTTAGTTATGCATGAGACTTTCTTCAAATTAGAACATATACTAGCACACAGAGCACTTTTAAGTAAATGCAAAACAATTGGTTTTATCCCATGCATACTTTCTGATCACAATGCAATAAAAATGGAGATTATTGACAAAAAAAACTTTAAAAACACCATAAACGCCTGAAATTAAGTTACAACCTCCTAAACAACTATTGGGTCACAGAAGAAATTAAAGAATAAATTAAAAAAATATTTACAATCAAATGAAAACACAGATACATCTTGCTGACATCTATGAGATGAAATGAAATCTATCTTAAGAGGACAATTTACAGTGATTAATTCACACATTAGCAAAACATAACAAGCCCAAATGAAAGATTATATTCTGTACCACAAGCTCCTGGAAAAAGAGGAGCAAGTCAAGCCCAAAGCCCAAAGAATGCAGGGAATTAAAAGGATTAGAGCAGAAATTAATGCTTTGGAGATGAAGAAAACAATACAAATAATATATGAATCAAAGAATTGGCTCTTTGAAAGAATAAATAAAATTTATAAAGACATAGCTATCCAATCAAGAAAGGAAAGAAAAAATTCAAATTCATGGAATTAAAGAATAAAAAAGGTGAAATCACTACAGACCCTAGAGAAATTCAGAAGATCATCAATACCTACTTCCAAAACATTTCCTCTCACAGGATGCAAAACAGAAGAAATGGAGTTTCTTAGACACACATGGAATGTCAAAGCTGAGTCAAGAAGATATACAATCTCTGAATCACCCAAAATGAGAAATGAAATTAAAAATATAATAAAAATCCTAACAACAGAGAAAAGCCCAGGACACAATGGATTCACAGAAGAACACCATAAGAAACTTAGAGACAATTTATGCTAACTTTTCTCAAACTCTTCAATGAAATTGAACAGGAAGCAATTCTCCCAAACTCATTCCTCAAGGCAAGTATTACTCTGATTCCAAAACTAGAGAAAGAGAAACTAAAAAGAGAAGGGCAGGCAAAACTCTCTAATGAATCTAGATGCAAAAATCCTTAATAAAATAGTAGGAAATAGATTAGAGTAAATCATGAAGAAAATTATACATAGTGACAAAATGGGATTCAGTTAAGGAATTCAGGGAGAGTTGAACATATGCAAATCCATAAATGCAATGCACCACATCAATAGAATCAATAAAAAAAAAAACTCACACAATCATCTCAACAGTTGCAGAGAAATCTTTTCATAAAGTTTAAAACTCATTCCTGATTTTAAAAAAAAAAAAACTACAGAGAATTGGAATACATGTTCTATAGCTCAAACTGATAAAAGCCATCTATGAGAAACCAACAGCCACCATCATACTCGATGGGCAAAAACTGAAAGCCTTCACTTCAAAAATCAGGAATAAGACATGGACATACACTGTCTCTACTCCTATTCAGTGTGTTTCTGGAAACATTGGTTTGAGCAATTGGAAAAGAGAAGAAAATAAAAAACTAAGGATTGGAAAAGAAGTGAAAAGATCATTATTTACAGATTACAGGATACTCTACATAGAGGACCCCAAAAACTCCACCAAGAATTTTGCAGATTTAATCACTAAACAATGTATGAGGATACAATATCAACACTCAAAAATCAGTAGAATATTTTTACACAAAGATTGAACACTCTAAGAGACAATTTAGGGACACCATGTCTTTAATTAAAACATTCTAAAAAATGAAATGCTTAGGAATCAATCTCACAAATGACACAAAAATATTTATACAGTGAAAATTATGGTGTTTTGAGTAAAGAGATTAAAGAGGATTTGAGAAAATTCAAAAATAACCCATGGTCCTGGATAGGAAGAACCAACGTTTTAAAAGTAGCCATACTCCCAAATATTTTTAGAGATATTCAATATTTTTAGAGATATTCAATGCAATCTCTATTAAAATACCATTAGTAAGACTGGGGAGAAATCTCAGTAGAATAAGTGCTTGCCTGGCAAGCGCAAGGGCCTGAGTTCAATCCCCGGTTCTGCCA
>NDGN011397652.1:0-24512 GCA_002564285.1 Tympanoctomys barrerae
ATTGTTGACCCAAGTCCCCCACAGCTCAACATAACAGCATGGCTTTGCTTCCTGTATTTCGTTAGAAGTGAGATTTTTGTCACACAGTAAAGAATAAAAGGACAAAAACCATAAAAGGAAAAAATCCAAAGAGAAAAAAAGTTAATTAACTTTATAAAGAATAAATCAATAACTATCTATTTTGGCATAGGGATGTAATGACTAAAGATAAAAACTATATTTCTTCCTTTTTTAAGAGCTGTATTTGAATAGTAAAGACCTTAACTAATCTTAGTTGCTTTTAAAGATGTTAAAATGTTATGTTACTAGCCATAATTACACACAACCTTTTCAAAAAATCCGTATTCAGGCCATCCTTATTTTAAAAGGCAAGACGTTCAATAGTTTTAATATTTCTACTTTATATACACTGGTTTAGAGCTGGAAACACATTACAGTTTTTCTGTCTGTGGTTTCTAAATTCTAGATGTACATTGAAATCATGAGAACTTCTAAAACATTCCGGGACCTAGGTCCTACTTTCTGACTTCATTGATTTGGAATCATTCAGGATCACTCTTAAAATTAGGGGGAAAGGGCCAGTGAGATGGCTCAGTGGGCTAAGCATCTGCTTTGGCAAGTGCAGGGACTAGGGTTCCATCCCTGATCCTGCATGCTGTACCAGCCCTGCCCCTCAGGGCATGCTGAGCTCAGAACCAAGCCTGGGTGTAGTGGAGCATGCCTGTAGTCCCAGCACTGAGGAGGCTGAAAACAGGAGGACAACTACAATTCCAAGCTGCATAATGAGACCCTGTACCAATTATATAAATGAAGAAAAAAAAAAAAAGAATCAGGGAGGTAACTTTGAACCTGGGTTCTAACCCTTCCTGAACATTAGAGCCACATTTCAGAACCTGCACTTTTGTAAGAGTCCCAGGTGGTCCTTGCAGGAAGCCCTGCAACTAGCTGTTGGGTCTTGAGCTTTAGCATGCATAGCTGTCACCGAAAGTATTTGTTCATGCAGATTTCTGGGCTCTGCCAGAGAACAGGATTCAGTGGGTCGTGCTGCCAGGCCAGGGTTTGCATTCCAGCCAGCCCCTTGCTGGTGATCATCTTGCTGCTGCTCTGAGTCCACACTTCAGTGTTACTGCAGTAGCTAGTGCTCTCTCACCTGTTGTGTTGACTTCTCTCTGACCTTGGCACCTTGTGTTCTTAGTGTATGCCAACCTGCTGCCTGACCTAATCCTCCTTGTTGGTCCATGTGTCTTTGTGACCTAGTCACCAGACAAGCATACCTTTTGGAGACCTAGTGCAGGGACTCTGTCATCTGATAACTTGTAAACATTTGTATAAAAAAATGAAATAAGAGAGAAGAGAAAATTAGTGATGTGGTTAAGAAAATGACCTTAAATAAGTGAATAGGGACAAAGGAATGGAGAAAGGTTAGCTTGTGTGAAAAAGTGATACAAATATAGCTTGTTCGTTATCTTTGTTTGCCTTCTTGAAAATCGCAACCTCTGTTGTTAATGATGTTTTCTGTTTAGACAGTATATTCAGACCTTTCTCTCTTCTTTGTAGAAAACACTAGTTTTCTAAGGAACAGAATTCAACATCATTTTATTTTTCCTATTTAAAACATTAGTATATAAAAAGGTATGCCGTGTTAGAAATAGTTAAATGGATCAGTGTGTAACTACTATTGCAGATATGATATAGAGCAATTTTTTAAAAATGTATTTAGTACAAGGTCTACAGGGTCTCACTACATAGATGAGACTCATGTTTTCAGCCTCCCAACCACTGGGAGTACAGGTACATGCCCCCATGCCCAGTCTCAATCAACATCTCAGTGTGCTCTGGAGGCAGGGCCAACACTGCACACCAGGGATCGAACCCCGGTTTCTGTGTCTGGCTTTAATCCAATGAGCTATCTGGCTGGCCCTACAGAAATTTTTTAACCCTACCTTCCTCAGTTGTATTGTGCTTTTTTAAAATCTGTCTCCCCCTTTAATTTACTTTCTAGATAGTCTCCTAGCTTACATCCAAGCTAGCAAGCTTAAAAACTCTAAATTAGGCTTTCCCTGCATGATACACTGGAAATTTTTTTAAATTTTATTTATTATTATTATCATTGTATTTAGGACAGGGTCTACAAGGTCTCACTACATAGATTGGACTTGTAGTGATCCTCCTGTTTACAGCCTTCCAAGTGCTGGGATTACAGGTGCATACCACCATGCCCAGTCTCAATGGCTGTCTCATTGCATCCCTGGGGGCAAGCCTGGGGATCGAACTCCTGGCCCCTGCATCTGCCTAAGCAGGTGCTTTAATCTGCTGAGCTATTTGGCTGACCAAAATTTTTTAAATTTTATTGTGGCAAAAAATACGTAAAATTTACCATCCTGACCATTTTTTAAATTAGCACTTCAGTAGTATTAAACATGTCTGTAATTTTATGAAAGATCTGCACAGTCTTCTCATCTTATAAATCTGGTTTTATAACATTGAACAAAAGGCTTTTATCTTTCTCCTCATACTCACTAGAAATCACCATTCTATTTTTTTTCTTCCACTTGACTACTTTTGTAGTAGGTGTGTTGGCACAGGCCTGTAATCCTGGCACTCTGGGAGGCTGAAACAGGCAGTTTTTTATAAGTTCAAGGCTGGGCTGGGCTACATAGTTCAAGGCAGCCTGAACTACAAAGTGAGACCCTGTCTCAATAAAAAAACAATAAGTTTTAAAAATTATTTTCATGTAACATACTCCATACATACACCTATAAGCTCAGACTCATGGTGTACATGTAATTTATGGAGTGTTGTTTAATGTCTTACTGTGTTCTGAATTACTAAAACAGCTGTGAGCCTGAATACCTAGGAAGTTAAAAGTGCAACATACATAAGTAATTATTTTTGCATGTAGAATCCTTAAAATTATCAATCATTAGGTATGTAAATTATATATAGATTTTATTATTTGTTGCAAATAGTAAAACATCAAAAATACAATCCTTGTCTTTGTCAGTATTTATAACACTCTAATGGAAGTTGAGATACAGAAAAATTTGATTTTGAAGTTACATAAATAGTAAAACTACTGTCAATTTGGAAACCGGTGAGAGACAAATCACCACCTTCTACAGAACTACTAATTTATTTTCTCTTAGGGTTCTTGTGATTTTTTTATTTTAGTGTGCTTCTATTTTTGTATTTTGATTGTTTTCCCTTAGCTTCATCATCAGTATTTTTCCATGTACGTCATTTTCATAACTATTTTAAAGTATTATATAACGTTACATTTGTGCATATCCCATGGTTAGATAATCGTTTCCTTTTCCTCCATTGGGACTTTTAGTTCTTTTTATAGTTTTTACTTCATGTATATATCATCTTATATTCTAGATTTAAATTGTTTAACTTTTAAAGCATAAAGGACTTTTTTAAATGGGGAGAAATAGCTGTGAAAATTAAATGTCCTGAAAGGGAAGGAAATTTGGGTATGGATCCCTTCTTATGGGTCATGGGTGTCTTTGTTTCATTTCCCTTGCCCAAGCATACCCCCCAGTCCCACACTCTGGAGACCTATTGAGTTATAGAACAAAGGAAAGTTTTCACTGACTTCTTCCTCTAAGAAAGAGGTTGGTTTGATAGTGATAAAAGTTGGGACATATAACTAGCCTTTGGCTCTTCTTTTATCTAAATTGTTGCCTTTCCTTATGCTGGTACATAAAACTGAAATATGGGGAAGGAGACAATTTCTATTTTAGTGGGAAACATGGTAAGAAGTAAAATGAAAAAAATATTTCTAGTGGTCAAAACAAAAAACAAACCAACAACAACTGAGTTGTTCGTGCAGAACCATGCTTGATTCTTGTTTTATTTTGGTCACTTTTCATTTTATTATCTTCATATTTTTTAGAAGGAGGAATTCAGTTCAGTACAACATACTAAATCTCTCAAGAAAACACCTAGAGTCAAAGCAGCAATTCAAAACCTTTGGAGGACTGAATCTTTGTGTGTAGCTCCCCAGAAGGATGCTGGGACTGAGAGAGGGTCAGTGTCATTTGGGTGTGGGAAGTGCTCTGTACAATGGTAAGCTATTTGAAGAAGTTGAAAATTAAATAGAGGGGCTGCGGAAATGGCTCAGTAGAATAAGCGCTTGCCTGGCAAGTGCAAGGGCTTGTGTTCAATCCCTGGTTCTGCCAAAGGAAAAAAAAAGAAAAACAAAACAAAACAAAAAACAAAATCAAGCAAACAAAAAGAAAAAAAAATTAAATAAAAATTGAAATCAATTTTTGTGTGTTCTTGTTATCTAGTGATATGTATTAAAGACTTGTTCTTATTATACACACTCTCAATTAGGAGTAGAATGTCAGATATTAGTGATTTTAAAGATTTGGTGTGTCTAACTGAGTGGCATAAGCACCGGCCTGGCAGGTGCAAAGTCCTGAGATCAGTCCCTGGAACAACAACAACAAAAAATGGATATGGTATCTCTTTATGTGTGTTTTTTTGAAGCTATTATGAATGGAAATGTTTTTCTTATTATCATTTTTGGGCTGTCAATTGCTGGCATACATAAATATAATTGAATTGTGCTTATTTATTTTGTACTACAGGATATTACTGAACTTAATAGTTCTAGTTTTTAGTGGTTTCTACATATCTAGGAATAAAAATAGCTTTGATTCTTTCTTTTCAGTTCAAGTATACTTTTTATTTCTTTTCATTGGCTAATTCACTAGGATCCCCAGCCCAGTGTTGCACAGAAATGGAGATAGAGCCTGGTATGGCGATGCGTACACAGCCTTCAGGAGGCTGAAGCACGAGGATAGTTAGGAGTTAGGGGCCATCCTGGGCTACATAGTGAGTTCAGAGCAGGCTTAAGTACACAGTGAGCTTTTCACCCTTAATGTGATGTTAGCTATATGCTTTCCATAGATCTCTATCATTTTGAGGAGCTTCTTTGAAGGCATATTTACTGACTGCTCAAAATTTGTCTATTGATTAATTCTTGTATCTATAATCTAGGATAAGGCACATGTCAGAAAACAGCAGAATTATTCATTTAACATCATTTACTGACATTTCTGAATGTCTGAAGCCCCAGCTGGATAGGAGATATACTTATACAGAAGAACCTAATGTAAGTATTTCAAGGACTAAGTGACCTTATTCCTCATTGAACTGTCAGTATCCCTGGTTTTAAAATTTCTGTTGGTTGTTGTTTTCTTTTTCCTCTACTAAAGAACACATTTTATTTCTTGGCAAAAGGATTTTTACATTAAAACTACCACTGTGTTTCTCTTTACAGTGTTATCATGCTTTCTATGGTATTGATTACTATTTTCAGAAATGACTATTTTGTAGTTTTTTGGTATTATAATACCTCAGACACTAAATAAGACCCCTTAGTATAATTGCTAAATTTTAAACACTTTATAAAAATAGTATTTTATATTGTTTTTTAAATCTAGAATTTTAAAAGGGTAGGGTACTTATAGATTTCTTAATAACAAGAATTTGATGTATCACTTCTAGATGAAAATTTCACATTTCCCAAGGATTACACTTGAAGTATAAACTCTACTGTTGTTGTTTTTTTTTTTTTTCAAAACTGGGGATTGAACTCAGACCCCTGTGTTTGCCAGGCAACCGCTTATTCCACTGAGCCATCTGTAACTTTTTATAGTGATTTATTTTATAATAAGCAAATAATTTTCTTCTAATTAGCATTTTTTCCCTGCTAAAACAGTGATATTTCCAGTTTGGAGTGCTGGCAGTTAAGCATCATAAGAACATTAAATTTTCACTTCAGAATTTGTTTAGCAGACAGCCAAAGAGAGAGGCAAAGTAGAGTATGACAAAGGGAGAACAGGGGGCTGACTTAAATCCCAAATTGTTCATGCCACAGTTGTTTTAAGGGTTACAACGAAGTCTGGGTTCCACAAAACAAGTACTAAAGAGTTCATGTGCACAGGACATACCCTTGAATATGGTGGACTCATTCTTGCATTGGAGAAACAGTCGGCTTTCTGTTTGAAGGGTAGTGTTAGGTCTGCTAGCATTGTTGGCAGAGAAGCCATAAACAACAGAGTTTTATGAGAACTTATACTACCATTTACACTCCACAGGCCATGACCTCCGTGGGGTGAGACTGTCCAAAGAGGGACCCCCTAAGGACAGTTAATGAGCAGCACTGAGAGGCCTTGAAGATAGTTCTTTTTATGACTCTCGTATCTACAATAGCAGCACCTCAAGGCTAAAACAACTGTAAATATGTAGGAAAGAGGCCACCAAAGGAGATTTGGAAGACTTCTCGAATAGTATCAGGCAAATAATTGAGTTTGAGAAGTCTTTTTCTTTTTTGTCTGTCTACATCCTCAATGCACCCAATCTCACCTGACCTCAGAAACTAAGCAGGGTTGAGCCTTGTTAATACTTGAATGGGAGAAGTCACTTCTCAACATCAAGTTTAAAATCACTTATTTATAGTAGAATGAATTCTGCTGCTGTAATTGGTCTCCATAAATGAATCTTATATGACAGTCAGATGCAAACATACTGCATTAATTACATATATGGTATAAAAATAAAATAAATAGCTTGTTGGGAAAATGACAGGCAGGCAGAATTTATGAAACCCATTTGTACAGTGCTGTAAAAATTATAATGTTTTTTGGGGCATAATAGACTTCTGTGTTGTTATATAGGTTAAAACCACATCAGATGTGGGTGCTTTGGGAGGATTTGACATGGAAAATTTGTTGCAGTCTCTGTATGTGGAAAGTAGAGCTGGATTCTTTTTTACTAAATTCTGCGAGAATTCAGGAAACGAGGTAAAGAACAATTACTGTTTAATTTTATAATTTTGCTTCCTTTAAAAATAAGTAGTGTTGAAATAATTCAATGCTTCAGGTGGGGTAAGGTTAAAATGTCCATCTCTGGCTAGAAAACCACTATACTTGATATATAATACAAACTTAAATATATCAGTTATAATTCTTTTTGGTTCACTATCCACTAAAATTATAGAGGAAAGTAAAATATAAAGGTTTGACTTGTATTACTAATAACAGTTTATTTTCATATAATTTTATCTCAGTATAAATATATTTGATTTCTGGTCTTTAATTTTTAATAATTCTAAAAATTACAATGAATAGACAAAAATTATTTCCAGTTTTTAAAAAATCATAACTCATTTGGCTTGAATTAAAAGTATTTAAGCGCCACAGATGTGTTTGGTTCTGCCAGGATGTACATCTGCCCATACATATTGCAATATCTTCAGATTTTGGTCTCAGGCCAGAAGTAAGTGATTACTCCTTAACCTTCAACGAGAACACTTACTATTTAAATGGCAACTATGTAAAAATGCAAAAATATAATGTTCTAGTGACAGTGATGATACATATTTTGTATATTGTCATTCAGTGATACAAGATATAAATCATCCTTAATGGAGCCAGATTCATGTTAGCAGCCAAAGAGCGAGCAATTATTTATATTTGAAATCAGAACTTTGTAGAGCTCAAGTAATTGGCTGGTAATAATTACATACTTTTCCAATTTGCAGTTGTGGAAGAATAGTGTGTACTTTTGGTTTGACCTACAGGCTTATCATCAGCTTTTCTACCAAGAAACACTTCAGCCTTTTAAAGTATGCAAACAAGCACAAGTAAGTAGTAAATAGTGTTGGTTCCATGTGAAGCTCATAATGCACAGAGAAATGAAAATTGTGTTTTGTCTCAAGCAACAGAAAGCTGAGATTATAGGCAAAAAGGCAGCAATTAACTTACTGCCTTGGGATTACTTTATTTACGTGTCAGCAGAATATTGTTCATTTGTGGGCTTTCAGTTTTATCTATTTTATTTGGTTTGCTCTGTTTTCTCTTTGCTGCCAACTACTTATTCCTCCAATAAAGAACATCTGATCTTCCCCTGCCCCATTTTATACCTTTATGTTTTGGCTCTAGGTGACTGAGTGGACTTGTACTGAGTCACTGGAGTGACTGGGAGCAGTGGCGCTGACCACTGAGCCTTCTGCAGATGTCAGTTGTTGGCTGTACGGGGCTGCTGCTGACTAGCTGTGTGCGTGCAGGCCTCATTTGTGTGCTTGGGCTTCTGTGCTACACACCACATGAGGCAGATATTCAGAGGGTGGAGGAGAGAATGTTTCAAGACCACCCTGAAGCAAATAGGAGTAAGAACAGAAGATTCCCTGTAAAGAGGAACAGAGAGAGTGGCCTCTTTTTTGTGGGAGGATGTCGACAAAATTATGATTCTGGCTGACTTATCTTTTCAGTTTTTTATTCTTCGGTTCTTCTGATCTTTTATAGAGAAGGGTATCCAAGCCTAGAAAACTGCTAATCATTTCTGTATCATCTGATCACTTGATTCTTATAACCCAGAATGGCCCATTCCAACGGATCTCCCCCCAGAACACTGCTGAGGAAACTAGTTTCATCGCTTTATTTATTATGTTATAATCTTATTCAGGACATCAGACTGTACTGCTGGATTTCTGCTGTTACTTCCACCACCCTGACTCTGGCATGAATAACTGTGCTTTATAAATCAGTGACAGAGCTTTGTACTTTTTACTGTGAGAATAAGGGCTTCAGCTCCCATATAGCCCAGATGTCTCCATGAAATTAATCTCTGATTTACCAGTACCATTTTCTGAGACCACACAGTTCACTGCTCTGCTTGTTAATCCTTTACCTGAAATTCACTGTTTATCCTTCTTCGCCTAACCTATTGGCCCTGTCTGCTACAGTACCATCCATTATTTTTATTATGTTTTTTCCTACTACAAAGACTACTCCTCCAAAAATCTTCAGCTGCTTAATAAAATGGAATTTTTTATTATTGTTGTTAATAATTACCAGATTTCCATGCATTTGTGAAAAAAACGAAATTCTATTTGAGCTTGGGAGATTTATTAATTCCTAATAATGGTATTATTAAACTAGCTGTAAATGGTTATGAAACAAGACACAGTTTTAGGTTATTTTGAGATGGATTATTCTGTTTGGTGGTTGTCAGGATGTATCAGCTTTTCCCCTCGGTTCTGTTTAGGGGAGTCAAAGCAAGGTGGCAGAGAGGGAGCAATGGAGACCTTTGCTTTCAGGAAGAAACATGGAAAAACCAAAGGAGCAAATTTCTGTGCTTTTTTTAAATGTACTTTGTTCTTGCATCTCTAGCATTTATTTATTTATTTATTTATTTACTTATTTACTTACTGGGAAACAGTTGTCTAAATTGCTTTACCTTTGGCTTCTCCAGAGAGCCTGTGTCTCCAGATAGAGCAATTGCCCGTAAAATCATAATCCCATAAGTTTGTTTCACAGTATAAAAATACTTATTTTTTACAATAGAAATAGCATATGGTTCCCTTTGAGGGTGTACTTACAATATAGATTTTGGAGGGTTGGTAATGCAACTGGCAGCTGGCAATATGTTAAAATTGCTATGAACTTTAAAAAATTTTCATACAGCCACCAAGTTGTATACTAACAGACCAAGAGTTGATTCTAAAGGATTTACATAATTTTCTGCACACACCTTCCAGTCTTATTGCCCCATAAAATAGTATAACAGTATCAGTAGATGGATAGGGGAGGTCAGTAACAGTGGTTTACCATAACTACAACGTCTAAGAGTTTGAACTAACGTCTAAGAGTTTGAACTGCTATCTTGGGTGTACCTTGAAGATTTCACTGCATGACTTCAAAAGAAGATAATGTACAATTAGAAGGGTACCAAACACCACAGTTAAGATTTTGAGGTTAGATTCTACATATTTGTACTTTTTTTTTTTTTTTTTTTTTTTGGTAGTGAGGCTTGGACTCAGAGCCTGCAGACTAAGCTACATCCCCAGCCCTTTTTAGTTTTTATTTTGAAATAGGGTTGTGCTAAGTCATTAGGTTGCCAGGACTAAGCTCAAATTTTATGATCCTCCTGCTTCAGCCTCCCAGACTGCTGTGATTACTTGTCTGCACCACCACAACTGGCTTCTAGATCTTTTTTGACCCTATATTCTTGCTTTAGTAAGAGAAAACAGTGACAGAATGAAACAGATCTAGCCACCTCTGCTTTCTGTAGCTCCTTCTAGTATCTGGGAATCCTTTTCATCAGTTCTGGAAAATATCTGTTATTTCTTTCATTCTTTCTGCTTGTCCACTTTGTGTATTCTGTCCTTCTGGATTTCCTGTCTGGTCAGTGCTTGTGTTTTCAAATATATTCTTGATCTTTCTTAACCTCTCTTTCAAGTTTTTCCATCTTATAATATTTGTGTTATATGTTGTAAATTGAGATAGATCAATTTTTGGTTAATTTTTCACTTAATATATTATTCATCAAATTTTATTTGGCTTTTTAACACAGCCATTGAGTTAAATCATTTTAGGAATTATGTTTTTATTATTAAACATTATATTTTTGTCCTACATATTTTTCTCTTGCTTTTTTCTCCTTTTAAGATTTTGTCTTCTCTCTCTCTCTCTCTCTCTCTCTCTCTCTCTCTCTCTCTCTCACTCACTCACTCACTTTATAGTCCAGGCTGGCCTTGAACTCAGCGATTCCCCTGCCTTAGCTTCCCCAGAGCTGGGATTGCAGGTGCGTACCACCACACCCAGCCTTATCTTTTATGTCTTTAATCATTACAAACATATATTAGAGTCTGTAGCAGTGTTATCTATTTCTGCATAATAGCATTATCAGAGATGTATTTTTAAATAACACACATGTATTATCTCACAGTTTATGTGGGTCAGGGTTCTGGGCACAGCTTTGCTGGGTCCTCTGCAAGGCTTTAACCAAGGATAGGCTGGTTTTTCAACTGGTGCCATGTCAGTGTTCTTGTGGCTGTCAGAAACAATCGGTTCTTGGCAGGCTACCCCACTGATGGCCCAAGCTGAGGCCACCCTCAGCTCTGTGCCATGTGGGCAGTGCCCAGTCTGGCAACTTGCTCTACAAGACAGCAAAGAGGAGCGTGTGGGATCAAGACAACATTACCATTTATGAAATATGCTGGTGTACAGGGGAACAACACAGATCACCATTGTGACTGTGTTCTGTGGTCAGAGGTAAGCTGCATAATGTGCCCCTGCTTAGAGCAGAGAGTGTGAGAGGAAACGGATGCCAGGAGATGCTGCGTGCACAGAGCTCGAGTCTGGCTGTGATAGGATTCAACAATTCCATGATTTATTTCCTGGTTCTTGGAAGAACTAAGTCTGTTATTTATTATTTCTGCTGATAGGGTGGGTTCTTTCCTTGTATGTTTTGTAATTTTTAATTATGAGATCTTTGGTGGAATTTTCATCTATTTTCCTTCTGGGTACCATGTTGCTGAGTCCTCTACAAGGCTTTAAATCAAGGTTGGGCTGGTTTCTCACCTGGGGCCAAGTCAGTGTTCTTGTGGCTATCAGTAGCATTCTACTAGATATACTTTTAATGTTAATTTCTTATCTTAGGTATAAAATAATATAAATTTAAACACAAAACCCACATGAGGGGAAACTCATCATAACATTCTTAAACAGTGTTTTGTTTTTGTTTTTGTTTTTATTTTTGTTTTACTAAGTTTCCAGGCTAAGACATACAAGCTTCCTTTTCATCCCATGGATTTGTTAGGTGTGAGGCAGGAGGATCACAAGTTAAAGGCCAGCCTGGGCAACTTAGTGGCTTAGCAAGACCCTGTCTCAAAATTTAAAAAACAAAACAAAAAAATCTTAAACAATTAATTTTCAAAAGGATTGGTAATGTAGCTCAGTGTGAAGGCTCTGGTTCAATCCCAAGTACTGCAAAAATAACGAATAAAAGAAAGGAAAAGAAAACAAAAGCAAAACAAAGCAAAGCAAATTGAAGAAAATTGCTTTCTTGCTTTTCTCTTAGTGAATATAGATATCAAACAAGAACGCATATGACTGCTTCTTCTAGAGACTTACCTTTCTGTTATTTTGGCAGCCCAGCTTACTTGAAAATTCTATGAAATTTTATGTCAAATTTATTCTATAAAATTAAATTTTCTAGAGATAATTCATAAAATATAATAAATACACTTCAGAATGACTGAGCTAGTAAGGGAAACCCCCAGGGGCCACAGTTAAGGAGTGTACTGAAAACCAGTGTGATAAGCCTGAGCCACCATGGGGGATCCAAGGCCTTCCAGGCACAGGAGGTCTGACCACAGACCTTCATGAGGTAAAAATGCTACACTGAGATCCCACGTATGCCATGGTCCCTGTAGAACAATAAAATTGAAGTGTAGCGTGGGAAGAAGTTTTTAGTAGCTTAACATATATTTTAATATTAAATCTAAAAATATATGCCCTACTGTATTTTACTTTGTATAGAACTCATAGTTACATGTGAGATAATTTTTATTTTCATTTTAAATAGTAAAAGGAAAGCTTTCACATGTTAATATAAAAGGTAACATAGCTAAGGGAGAAAACTAACACTCGGTCTTGAGATACAGAATCTTACTTCAATGTAGTACTTTGCCTCCAGTACTATATAATGTCCTCATGTCTACCTCACGGGATCTTTATAAGGGTAGTAGATGATAAAGTGTGATGAACTGTTTGGTAGGACAGTACAAAACACTTGATGGAATAAACAAATGTTATTGTGATTACTAATGTCACTAATCAAGGGTCTATCAGTTACTTGGATAACAGCAGAATAGGAACTGGAAGAAAATAGAAGAACCACAGATCCTTAATCAATAGCTATTCACTTACCCAATATTAATGTTTATTCTGAGTGTCAGAATAGAATTTAAACAGAGATATAGTGCATAGAACCACAACCTTTTAAGAATCTCTTACACAATATTTAGTTGAGAGATTATCGATTGATATTCTCTGAGAAACTGCTATATGCCAAGTAATGTTCCATGTGAGGATGATTAAGACAAAGTTTTGGCTTAAGGAGTTCCCTGTAAGGAGAGAGACTTACTAAAGTGCTCCAGTAGTGATTGAAAGAAACAAAATCCAGGCAATGGCATTTTAATGGAAGGTGGAATAAGTTCTTCCTTTACAAGCAGATAACCATTGGTGATTATGTCATCGACCTTTTTTAAGTGTCTGTATAAGTAAGGGAGGACTATTTCCATTTTCTTAATTTTGAGCCAGAAGTTCTTCTTTAGTCTTATTTAAGCCCTGTGAAGTGGCACAAAATAAATCTTCTTTTTGATGACAACTTCTCAAGTAAACAAAATAAAATACTGTTTTATTCAGATTAATAACTTCAGACCAAATTTGAAATCTTTCCAGTATTTTCAAGCATAGCTAGCTTAAGTTTTGATTTGGAAGTCCCAATCCTGACATTTCTACCCAGTGACTTGATGGCTTGAAAATACTTCCTGACCCTATGCTGTGTGAGACTCTTTTTTATAGTTTCCTACAAAGAAGTCTCTTTCTGGCTCCCATCAAATAAGTCAGTCCAAGTGCTTACTCCAAGGTCTATAGTACTGTTAGAAGTTCTGTGTTTGCTAACTTTCACAAGAAAAAAGGAAATATAAAATCTGAGCCAATAAGTATTACGGGACCTATATCATGCATTAGTGCTTCGGGAAGTGGTAACTTTTAATGCAATAGTAATATAGAATTGAATTGATTAGTGTATTCACTTTAGCAACTGTTTACTGCTATCTGCATTCTCTATGGCTTCAAATCATCTGTTTCCTGTTGAGTGATCTTGGATGCAGTAGATTCGAGTGATGCTCAGGTTGTGCAGCACAAGCCTGCCTGCGAGCTCTCATACTATGCCAGTGAATTTGCCTTCTTTGCTCCTGTTCCTATTTGTATTACAAACAGATATGGCCAGTTAATATAAACTGAACAGCAATGAGACCAGCAATTACAAGCACATATTTCCTTAGTGTAAAATCTTTTGTTGGTACTTTAATACTTATTTAATATCTACTCTGCATCAGGCCCTGACCTGACCTGAGAACATGTATTAGTCACTTTCTCATTGCTAAGACACAATACCTGATACTTGCAACTTAAAGAGAAGAGGTTTATTTTGGCTCCATAGTTACAGTCTGGGTCCAAAACAGAGATGGCATGGCAGAAGGGTCTTCGCAGAGCAAAGCTGCTCATGTCACAGTGGCCAGGAAGCAGAGACAGAAGGGAGAAGCTGTGAAAGAAGATACACCCTTCCAGGTCTTCACCCCCATTCTAACTAGAACTTTTCTCACAACAAGCCATCTGTACCACCTCTATAAATCATGTACCTTCCACAGCCTGCTTATGAGGCCCAGCATGATGGGGCACACTTGTAATTTCAGTACTCGGGAGGCTGAGGCAGAACAATTACTGCAAATTGGAGCTCAGCCAGGTTACCATAGTGAGTTCAAGACCAGCCTGGACTACACAGTGAGACACTGCCTCAAAACAAAAACAAAAGCCCTGCCTAGGGCACCTGAGGCTTTTAGGAGACATTCTCCATCTAACAGAACATATTGGTGAAAAGAGCACATGCAAGTGCTGCCCTCCCAAAACTATCCAGGTCTGCAAATGTGCTTTTTTTGCCCACTTTTCCAAAGAACCCTAGAAATATCAGAAAGAAAGATCAGAAAAGACTATGCTGCCCTTTTCCCTTAAAGTCTGCATTGTCAAAAAATGCTCTCTAGTTATATCTGAGCTAACTTTAGGTAAACAAAACCTTGGGTATTATTACAAATGCATTTGAAAGACACTTTCTAAGGCATAAAGAAGGCTAGCATAGGAGATCCCCCCCTCATAATTAGTTTAGTCTTTTCTTACTCATTGTCATCCTTTATCTTAATTGTTTGACTCTTCTCTCTAGTTTACATTTACAGAACTTAATACTTCAGGATGGTCCTGACAGCTTAAAGTGTTATGAGCTAAGTGTTCCTTCCCCCAGTGATGGTGTATTTTCAGGTGTACTAACAACCCATTATTTCTCTGCTCAGCAGTGGTATTAAGAATCAATCTGTGTTTCCTAAAAGATGAAGGGTATGAGTGAGGGGTGAAGTTGGGTGGTGATTGAATGTGGAAAATCATGAATCTCTTCATAGCTTTATGGTAAATTGCAGAGTCTTAAGAATTAGTCTGTTTCTTCAGTGCAAAGCCATTACTATTCAAGCTTTGTTACATTATTTGTTTTTGTTACCAGAGAGATGGTGTCCCAAGTAGCAGTCAGGC
This sequence comes from Tympanoctomys barrerae, assembly GCA_002564285.1. Classification (NCBI taxonomy): domain Eukaryota; kingdom Metazoa; phylum Chordata; class Mammalia; order Rodentia; family Octodontidae; genus Tympanoctomys; species Tympanoctomys barrerae. The sequence goes on from NDGN011397652.1 coordinate 15,165, forward strand.
TTGGATTCTGAGTACTATGAATCACTGTGCAGAGAATCAGCAGGATTTTTGTGTTGTGTCCCACTCTGTTATGTTAGTAAAGTAAATTCAGGAAGAATATTCTCAGCAGCCAGCTTTCTGGCTTACAGTTACCCATTTCATTCCTATTCCTGTTCCTGTTCCTATCCCAATCCCTATTCCTATTCCTATTCCTGATGTTCATACCAGCTACTTACTTTAGTATGAAGATTCCAAATACTGTAGAATTAGTAGACAAGGAAAGGCTATCCAAAGATCCTCTTATTTCCAGAAAGGCCAACACCTAACTTCTCTGATTCATAATTATTATATACGACTTTTATTTAATATTTCCTTTTTTAGGTTCTGTGGTAATAACTTTATATGGATAATTTAACTCTTGATAAGAGTTAAGAGGTAGATACTGGTATTGTCCTCATTCTGCAGATTTAGAAACTACTTTCCTAATTCATTTAACACTTTATGAACTTGGAGTTAAAACCATATATTCTGACTATACTGTTTTTTTAAAAAATGTGTTTAGTGCAGGGTCTCACTACACAGATCGGACTTGTAGTGATTCTCCTGTTTTCAGCCTCCCAAGCACGGGGATTACAGGTGTGCACCACAACTCCCAGTCTCAATCGCTGTCTCAGCACTCCCCGGGGGCAGGGCTGGCACAGCAGCTGGGGATTGAACCGGCAGCCCCTGAGTCTGCCTAAGCAGGCACTTTAATCCACTCAGCTATCTGGCTGGGCCTTATACTGCTAACGTAGAAGCTGTTGGTTTCTTATAATTGCTTCTACAAAATGATTATCTTTTTATCATCTTGTTTGATCTTCGCTTTAATATTTAAAATATCTTCATAAACAATTTATGTAAATTTTCACTTTAATATTTTTCCCCACTAGACTTGCAACTCCTTAAGACAGTCTGCTTTTTCTGCCTTGAATGTTCTGAACTGAAGATGGTTTAAGGTACTTCAGTAGTTGCTGAATAAATGAATGAACTCATTAGTATATTTAAATTCTCACCAACATGTTATAAATATAATTATAATTAATCATTGATTATTTGGTTATGATTGCCAACCAGGTATTTTTAAACAGCTATGTGTGTACCAGTGTTCAACAAGTATTAACATTCTTTCTTTCCAGACATACTGTATTTATAGTCCCCAAGTTTGCTCATAATAAAGAGCTTTAATAAATTGCATTAGAGCAACAGTAAAATCTTTTTGTCTCTTATGTCACCCAAGAAACTTAAAAAGCAAGGTTTTTAAAAAACATAAACAATGAAATCAGTGTGTAGTAGCTCAGAACAGATATGAGCACTTGTCTAGAGACAGAGTGGCTTCACGAGCTGGCCAGACTTGTAATGAAGGTAGCAGGATATTTAGCAGAGGACTGCTCTAGCCAGGGAGCAGTGACGTGTGAGCTTGCTTTCCAAGGTGTGTGCCAGTGAACACCAGCGTCCAGCCTACTGATGTTCTGGTTTCATGTACCAATCTTGTTAGCATTGATAGGCATCCTTAAGAGGCACTTTTTAAAAACAAAATATGCTTTTCTCATTGGCTTATTCATTATTCACTGATTTTCAAGAATTTATGTATTATAAGAGGTTAAATAATCACATTCATTTTTTTTGTTTGTTTTTGTTTTTGTTTTTTTTGCAGTATGGATGATTGAACTCAGGACCTTGTGCTTGCCAGGCAAGCACTTATTCTACCGAGCTATTTCCCTGGCCCACATTTGTTTAACATATTTTAGTTCTGTTAAGTTTTTTAAAATGGGTCCGGCCAAATAGCTCAGCAGATTAAAGCACCTGCAAGCAGGCACGAGGGCCAGGGTTTAAGTCCCTGGGCCTGCTGAGCTGCCCCTGCCCCTGGAGTTTTGCCTGTAATCCCAGGTCTTTGGAGGCTGTAAACAGGCGGATTACTATGAGTCCTATCTAGTAGTGAGACCCTGAACACCCTGTAGACCATTCCCTAAACTACAAAAAAAAAAAAAAAGTTTTTTAAAATGAATAAAAATTGATAAGACAAAGTCCTTATTTGCTCCTTATGTTTCCTTAGACTGCTTAGTAATAATTCTTATTTATGTGCTTGTCTATTTTATTCCATCGTGTATTTAATTGATTTTGCTTAAAATGTCTTGAGCAATGACCCAGATCAGTCTTACAAACATAGACTATTTTATCCCTTTAGTTTATGGTTTGTTTTTGGCTCCACTTAACACAATCTCTTTTCCTCTGCTGATTTTTCATTTTGTCGATAGTGATTCAAGCTTGTTTTATTCTTTTATCCTACTGGCATTATCTTAGGTTCTTTTGCTTTGACTTCTTAGTAGGTTCTGAGAAACTGCCAGAACTTTTCTGTTTGATTGTCATCACATTATCTTTTTTTGTGCAGTTCCATCTTGTGTTGATCTTTGCAGTAGTTTGCCTTTCAGTATTAGGATGTTGCAACTCCTACATCCCACTTTTAAGATTCCTAATTGAAAAACCCAAGGTTCTTCACATGAAAATCCATTTGTGCAAAGCTCCATCTGTAATTTATTCCCTCTCGGCATAGCTCCTCAGTAATGTTTTTGAGAGCTCCTAGTGGGATATGCGAGGTCATTAAAAATCATCATTTTTTCCTCCTTTTGCAGGAAAAAAAGGCTGGATTGCTTGAACTTGCTCATTATTTTCTTTTTCTGCCTCATATGAACTCAGATAATTATGTTCTGTGCCCATCAGAACTATGAATGGTTGTGAAACAGACTTTTTTTTTCTTGAAGTAAATATTTTGTGATTTCTGAAGGTATCCTGTATCAGGGTACTTATATTCTTTTTATAAATACCTTTTTCACCTTTAGCTTTTTGGAGCACAGTTTTACCTCCTTGTTTATATAAATTCCAACTGGGTTATTGAGCCCAGTTAAGAAGGTCGCATGTCACTTTGCTATTTGCCATCAAGTACAGCAATGTGGCTTTTTGTTGTTACAGCTTAGTGGACATCTGCCATGCCGTGTTTCAGATCACTGGTGAAGGGATTTGTGTCTTTTTGAGGTCCAGACCCATTAGAACCACTTTTATTTCTCTTAGTGTCCTAACATTTCTTTTTAAGGCTATTCCTTCTACTTTCTCATGAGGATAAGTTAACAGGGTTTTTTTCCACTAAATTTTTACCTCTTTTCATTTACTTATCATACTGAAGTTAAATTTACTTATCACACTGAAGTGTAGCTTCGTTCTTGTCTAAATGAACACAGATCAGAATGTAAACAAACTTAAAGAAAGGCTTGCTGACCCTCTTTTTATAGTTTAGCTTTATTCTAACAATTAAAAGGAATTTTACCATACCCGTATTTTTCTAAATGTATACCAGTTAAACAGTACTTAAGTGAACTGTTATAAATCAGCATCTTCTGGTGTGAATTGGTATCATCTGGTAGGCGGCACTACTTCCAGTAAATATTTGATTGCTGACTTCTGGTTGTAAATATTGTTACCATGGGTGACTTCCCCAGTTGCAGAGTTAGGGAGAGATGATTAGTAGTCCACACCATACAGTATTTCCGTCACATAGTACCACAGGGATGAACAACCTCAAGAGTATAGGTAGTGAGAAACATGTAGGTTCATTAGACAGCAGTGATTTTTGGAAATTCATTTTCTTGGTTATACTGTAATTTTTGTTTCATAGTGATTTCATTTTATTAGCATATGTTTACAATACAGAATAGTGATTCTCATTTGGGGAAGGGGTACATGCATACAACAAAGCTTAAGCATTTTAAATCTCTTTATGCACCTCTGCCCTAACTCTTCCCACTCCCTTACCTGCCACTGATTCCCTTATCCAACAGTCTGCTTTTTTCTTTTCTATCATCTCTCCTTTATTTTATTCATTTATTTGTATTTCAAGTTTCTCATATTTTAAAAAAATAACTTTCTGTGTCTGGCATATGTCTTAGCATGATTGTCTCATGTTCTATCTACTTTCCTGAAAATGACATGTAATATAATTTTTAATAATGACTGAATTTAACAGCAGCTCAGAAAATACGTGAATTGGTTCTTGTGAACTAGGACAAGCCAGTTCCAGCATACCATCATTTATAATGGAAAAAAGAGAGATCTCAAGAGAAGGAGCACCTTGATCCCTCTCTATTTTAAATTTCCTTAAAGTTAGAGGTGGAGACCCTAACCTTCCACCTTTAGAATGTTCTCTGACATTTTAGTGATTGTTTACAAACCCTTTTCTTGGACCTACTGAGCAAGGCACACCACCTTTGCTCCAGAATTATCAGGTTCTGCAGTTTATTGTCAACTTGAAGAAGGAACTTATGAAAAATTTTTGTATATTTCTTCAATTGAAGGCTCTTTCTTTTGTCTTTACGTGTGTGAGGTAGTGTGGGACTTTTTCCTCAGAGGCTAACCGATGGTTGTTGGTACTACTCTGCCCATCAGGCAGAACTGCAGTGGAAGGAAACAGCTGTGGCATACTGCTTCTTATGTCCTATACAGCCTTGGTGGGCAACTTGGAAAATTGCTAGAAAAATGTGAAAGATGCATAGTAAGAGGCCTTCTGCTGTTTTTTATTACTGTAGTCAAGTAATGGGTTTAAGAAACACAAATTTGCTCATAACACAAAATGTTGAGTAAATGCTTCTAATCTCTTTACTACTTAGTAATGTCGAAAAAATCTACTGTTTAAGGTAATCTTTAAATAGCATAACTAATTGTACATATTGGTGGGGTACAATGTGATGATTTGATACATGTTCACCCAGTGTGATAAACAAATTGGATTAACATATTCATCATCTCATGCATTTATCATTTCTTTGTGGTGAGACCATTTTTAAAAACGTGTTTTTTAAAGTAACCTCCATTTTAGTTAACACAATAAAAAGATCTGTTTGATAACCCTGTGTGTTAACATTAGGTCTTCAACATGCAGGCCTTCACACATCTTATCCATAATGTATCAAAAGCATGTATTTTAAGTCATACAGTTTCAGAGTTTTACATTTCTCTTTCTTACTTCCAGTCCTGGCCTGGTGGTGACAGCAAAGCATCATGCAATCAGTGTTACCAGGCAAGCACAGTAAGATACATGCGCATGATCATTAAAATGAATACATCAAAAGAAAATATGTGAAACTGTTCCATTAACATAACTAACAGCTGAAATGTAACATAACAAATCAACGCATATGCTACACATTTGGGATTACTCTTGACTTGGCTTTTTAAGGCTGCACAGAAACTAGGGACACATGTGTCAAGCTGTAGCCCATCAAAGGCCCCTACTTGGAGGCGATTCCTTCCTAAGATTATGCTCACCTTTGGCACAGTGAGGATCCCCTTCTGGGTGCTTCTATAGCATGTACCCACCACACAATGATTGGAATTTAATCCCATGGCTACCATCATTTAGTCTGGTACAAAGAAAAATGCAAATAGCACAGTTGTGAAAAATATTTGTTTTTTTGCTTTTATATTGTTAAAACTGAGACTATATTGAATAAGCCTGTGATTCTCATTTCTCGTATACATTTATCTAGGCTTTATGTTGCAATAAGAAAACACAAACATGGTAAAAATACACTTTGTATGGTTTTTGATATATTTAAAAGGAGATGGAGATCTGCTTCTACCTCATAAAATTCTCATTAACACATATGTTCTGAAAGATTTTTAAAACTGTTAATTGATAGTGCTGTAGTCTTGCATGCATTGGGGAAAAAAAAACATAAATTACAAACTAGGCGTGTTGACACATGCCTATATTCCCAGCATTCTGGAAGGCTGAGGCAGGGGGATTGAAAGTTTGAATTCATCTTGGGTAACTTAGCAAGCCCCTCTCAGTTACTTTTTTCTAGTTGCTGGAACAAAATAAGTGACACCCAAAATTAATGAAGGAAAGGTTTATTTAGCTCACAGTCAGTGGAGGTTTCAGTCTGTACTCAGCTGGTGCCAAGGTGGAGTGGCATGTGGCAGAGGGTAGCAGTTCATGGCAGCGGAAGACAGCAAAATAGCAAGAGCGAATGGGAGGGTTAGCAGCAACAATGGCAACAGAGAGCAAGTCTGTCTCCCTTATGTTGCATTCAGGCTATCTGCCCCAGGTCAGGTGTAGCACTCACACCCATAATCCCAACAGCACTTACATCTGTAATCCCAACACTGGATCATGAATTAATCACAAACTCTAGAAGTTCACCCCATAACTGCATGAGGCTTTGGAGGGACACTAGACACAGACTATAACCAAGGCTTTGATTCAACATTAATATTTTTTAAAGGGGTATAGGGCTAGGGATATAGCTCAGTCCAAAGGCCCTGGGCTTAGTATCGGGGGAAAAAATTGCAGTGGCCAACGTCACATTTTAACTTATTTGCCCCATTTCGTCTTTAGTACAATGCATCTATTATGCACAGGATATTGTCTTTCATTGATAAAGCACCTGAGATGTCCTTGAAGAGGCAAACTGAGATACAGTCTTTCACTAGAATGCCAACAAACTAATGTGCATTAAAAACAATTTAAATTAAATATTGTTATTCATGTATTGCCCACTAGAATGCAAAATATTTATTAAAACATTTTCTCTTCTGCCCTCTATTATTTCTGATCTTCAGTTCTTCCAATTTTGTTTCTCCTTTCTCTCCTTCTCTCTCTCCTTCCTTCCCTTCTTTGCTTCCTTTCTCCAACCCTCCCTCCGTCCCTCTATCCCTCTGCTATTTAATCCTTCCTCCTTTCTCCATGGTATCCATCCTACATCTTTTTTTCTTCCCAGGTTTATTAGCCATCAGATAGTCTTCAGATTTTAAACAAGAAAATGAACTCCCAAGCTTTCAGGACTGTAAAAGAGGCCTTGCTTTCCCTCCTCTTATTTGATGCAGTTGCCAAAAAAGTGAGTCACAGGCACAGGTGTAGAGAGGTGCAGGGCAGGCCGCCCAGGGTGCATTTCCTGATTACATAACCTTTGAGTGTCTCCAGGAGAGATGGCGTTCAGAGCTGTGCTGTGTGCAGTGCCAGGCGGGCTGATCACAGACAGGCAGTGCTTGTATCCCTTCTCAGAAGCTTTCCTGCTGGGCTGTTAAAGCATCATAGGGTAATGTTTAAATTGGAAGCAAGTCGGCCACAGCTGCGTGTGTGTGAGTGAATCCCGGCCTCCCTGTGAATCAGAGTGGCTGACTGGAACATGAAGAGAGCATTCTCCCTCCAACAGGAGCTACTTTGTTATTTACTCTATGGCGAGAAAGGAAGAGCTCGGTGGCTAATAAAGCAGCAAAAGACCTAGGATACTGAAACAGGGTTTCTAACTCATAGACTGCATTACCCAGATAGCATATGATCCTTCTGTTTCATCACAAATGGTTTACATTGACTTAACATGCTTTTTATCATCTTCGTAAATATTTAAACACTTTTAAGGTGTTTAACTTCTTATTTTTTTTTTTACATATGTATCTCTTTTGGTTATATACTGTTATTCTCATATGTTGCTCTTGATTGTTAGAAAGACATACTCAGATTTTTAATGCCACAAGTCAGTTAGATTTACTGCATAGCCTAATAAAGGATTGACAACTTAATTCTGGTTTCTTGTCCTGTCTTAACTGTTTTGTTCCTACTGCCCTGGGAGTGAGGAGCCGAGATTCAGCTTCAGTGGAGCTGACAGATGTGTAGAATGTAGGCTTCAAATGCCAAGGATTGGATGAGCTATCAAGCCACTTTTGACCACTTCTGGGTCTATGAACTATAATAACAGGGGTAAAGAATCAGAAATGTGATGGGAAATACATTACTCTTAAGGATTATGCTGGTTATCTTAGAGTTGATATTAATCTAAGAGAATTCATTTAGGTAACAATGAACAATATGCTGACATCACCTGTGAGGAAGCTAAATAAAGTGGGAGGGAAAAATAAATAACTATATTTAGGTGTAATAACTTAGTGAAAACAGTATGGCTACTTGGAGAACAATAAGAGAAGGCAAATGGGAAAGAAGACAGTAGATAATAGTTGGAAAAGTCTAGCCTAGCTTGGTCAAAAAGTTGGATGGTATGTTGTTCTCATTAGAATAGAGCTGGTGCTGCCCATTTCCTCCCTCTGTTTCAACTTGTTCCTGTTATTCCCTTTTCATTTAATTGTGGAGATTAAATTCTTAGGACTTACCTTCAAGGAGAAAGAGTTACAAATGTTGCTCTGTGAATGGCGTGTTATTAATGAAAAGTCAAAACATGGAGGGAGGTTAGGAAAGGTAATGTGTTATATTACTGAATCATGGAGGATCCATGGGATATTCTTGAAGCTGTAACATATAGACAACTGAAAGATAAGGTTTTGAGTTCAGAGAATGGATCAGATCTAAAGCTATATATACAAGTATTTTGGTTTTTTAACATATAGTTAATTGGCAAGTCTTTGGGAATGGATGAAATCGCTCATTCATTGTACATTTAGCATATGCTGGGTGATAGTGCAACAGTAATAAACAAGATAGACCCATTCTCTGTCTTCGCAGAGTTTTGTAGAGCTTGAAAGTACAGGGCCTACTGGTGCACAAAGGTTGGATACTTAAGCCAGACTTCAGAAGTCAAGGAAGCTAAGTCCTTTATGGTGAATAGGAGTTCAGTGAAAGGGGAAAGAAGGATAAGGGATAGAGAATCTAGAATGCATGATACGAAAGTCCTGTGAGAGAGGCCTGGCATGAGGGAGAAACTGGGAATATGAACCAAAAAATAATGTAGTTGAACGTGGACCTATATTGAGTTCCCTTTTTAAAGGAACAGCTGCAGTCTGCAGAGGAGCGTCAGGAGGAGCATAGATTGGCAGAGAAAGTGTTGGAGAACTCAGAAGGAAGAGTCAGCAGGGTCAAAGCTATACAAGAGGTCAAGTTGGGTGAAGATTTAAGGAGAGAAGCTATGGAGTTGGTGACCGTGTGGTGGTTAGTGATCTTGAAGGTCAGTTTTATTGTTAGATTGAAGTAGTTTGAGGAATGAGTGTGAAGATTTTTAGAGAAGACAAAAGTAGGTAATAATTTTAGAGGAAAACATCAAAAGCAAGGAAGAATGTTTTCAAATGGGAAAGTCCATTCTGGCATAAGGCAAAAAGCAGGAGGGGAAAGATAGAGCAAGGGAACAGAGCATGAAGGAAAAGTTCAGTGTTGCAAGTTCCAGAGGAGTGCAATCAGCACATACCTGAATGGTGTAGGCCTGGAAAGGTGTCTTCCTCTCAGAGGTTAGAGATCCAAAAGGATTCAGAACAGAGCTCTTAAGAAGGAAGCTGGGCCAGGGAGATGGCTCGGTGGAATAAGCGCTTCCCTGGCAAGCGTAAGGGCCTAAATTCAAT
>NDGN011397659.1:0-11373 GCA_002564285.1 Tympanoctomys barrerae
TTTTTTTCATGAGATGATAATACAGCTTTTGGTTTTCCAATATTTTATTGGTGATTTTTGCATCCACATTTATCAAGGATATTGGCCTATAATTTTTTCTTTTAATGTCTATGTCTGGTATTGTATGAAGATATTGTGACCCTTATAATGGAACTAATCCTTTCTCTATGTTCTGGAAAGTTGGAGAAGGATAGGTATTAATCATTCTTTTACTGATTCAACCTATTTCTTATTGGTGTCTTCACATTTTCTACTCATGATTCAAGCTTGGTAGCTTTCTGTGCCTAGGGATGTGTCCATTTCTTCTAGGTTATCCAGTTTGTTGGTAAATAGTCATTTATAGTAATCTTTCATAATCCTTTCTGTTTTCTATTATATTATTATTTATCTTCTCTAACTTCTTATTTTATTTTTAAGTGTCTAGTTATAGCTTTGTGACCATTGATTATCTTTTTTAAAAAATTCTTAGGGTTTTGGTAATTTCTATTTTTCTAGTCTTTATTTCATTTTTTCTTCCCTAAATTTTGTTATTTTCTTCCTCCTAGTTTTTGTCTTGTTATTGAAGTTATAATGCTAGAACATTTGTTTAAGATAATTTTCACATGATATAATCAATCACTTCTATACGTTTCTATTTTTTTTTTACTGTATCTCATAAGTTTTGGTGCATGTGGTTCCATAATTGTTTGTTTCAATAATTTTTTTTTATTTTTCTTTTGACCTCTTTGACCTATTGTTGAATTTCTACATATGTCTGAATTTTCTAAGATTTCTCCAATGATGGATTATTGCTTTTATACAATTATGACCTGAAAAGATAGTTCACAATTTCAATCATTTTTTGTTACTGTTTTACTTCAGCTCTTGTTTTATGGATCAATTTTTATCTGTTTTGGAGGATAGGGCCAGCCAAGTAGCTCAGTGGACTAAAGCACCTGCAAGCAGGCACAGGGGCTGGGGGTTCGATCCCTAGGCCTGCCATGCTGGCCCTGCCCCTGAGGCTCACTGAGACAGCAATTGAGACTGGGCGTGGCGGCACGTGCCTGTAATCCCAGCCCTTGTGAGGCTGTAAACAGGCAGATCACTACAATTCCAATCTAGTAGTGAGACCCGAAACACCCTGTAGACCCTTCCCTAAAATACAAAAAAAATACAAAAAAAGAAAAAATAGAGAACATATCTTGTGTGATTGAAAGGAATGCATATTCTTTTACTATTGAATGCAATGTAACAACCGCATTTTTATCCCCCCTTTGCTTTATGTTTTACATGTCAACATTTTCATCATTTTAAAACTAATATTTTATTATTTATTTGATGTGTTAATGAACATATTAATTATCTTAGATGCGATCTTTTCATACATGCATGTAGCATGCACTGATAAAACCCAATCTGTTTCCCCGCCATTTAACCACACATCCTTTGTGATCTCTAGTAATCATTGCTCTCCTTTCAGACCAACGTTTTTAAGCTTCCAAATGTGAGATAAGACATATAGTGTTCGTCTCACCAGCTTATTTCCCCTAACATATCCTCCAGTCTTATCCATTTTGCTGCAAATGAAAGGATTCATTCTTTTTTATGGGCCACTAACACATCTCTGCACCTGTCCTTATTATTTCAGCTGTGTATGGGCACTCAGATGTTAGATTTTCCTCTCTTTAAAATTTCTAAGGACCAAGGAGATAGCTCAGTAGAATCAGCGCCTGCCTGGCAATTGCAAGGTCCTGAGTTGAATCCCTGGTACTGTAAAAAATAAGTAAAATAAAAATAAAATAAAATTTCTAACTGCTAAAGTGTAAAAGTCTTACTGTTTCCTTATTTGTAATTCCCTTATTTCACTGTTGAAAGTGAAACATTAAAATATCCTATTCTTATTGTATTGTAAACTATCTCTGCCTTCAGACTTCTAAAATTTCCTTTGAATGGTTAGGTGCCCCAATGTTGGATACGCATATATTTGTAATTGTGACATGTGCAGCATTAATTGACCCCTTAATCTTTAGATGATGACCTTCTTCAGTTCATTTGCAGCTTTTTGCTTACGTCCCATTTTTCTGCGTGCTTTTGGTTTCTGCCTGCAAGGATCTCTTTTTTCCTCCCTTCACTGTCAGTCTCTGTGTGTGCTCATAGGTGGGATGAGTCATTTATCACTTTGACCTCTTCATACTTTCTAGTCACGATTCGTATAAACATACCCAATCCGTAAAACAACTATATGAAAACAGCATACAGTTGAGTCTGTTCTTCTCTTAATGCCCATTCAATATTTTGTTTTTCTTATTTGATAATAATTAATTTTTATCTATAAATTGGTCAGTGTAAGGTGTTATGTTACAGTGGGAACAAGCTTTAAACAAAATATTTTAAATGTAAAAGATGGAAACGTTTTATCTAAAAGCTATATCACTTCTCAGTTATCTGTTTTGAGTGAGCTTTGACAATTTGTGCCTTTCAACAAATTTGTCAATTTTATCTAAATTGGCAAATTTATTGCCATAAAGGTGTTTATAATATTCCCTGCTTTTCTTTCAGTCTCTTCAGATGCCCTAATAATATCACCTGTTTCATCCCTGACACGATGACTATTTCTTCCTATCTCTATTTCTGTATCTCTGCCTCTGTCTCTGTCTATATGTGTCTCTTAGAGCCACTAGGGGCTTACCAATATTGTTGATCTGCTGAAAATATTTTCCATAGCATACCATTATCTTCTATTTCAGTTACTCTGCTCTGGGTCTTAACTATTGCTTGGCTTCTACATACTTTGGGTTTAACTTATTCTTCTCTTTTTTCTTTACTTTTTCTTTTTGAGACAGGGTGTTTCTACATAGCCCAGGCTGGCCTTGAACTTGCAGCAATCCTCCTGCTTCTATCTCCTGAGTGTTAGGATTGTAGTCATGCACCATCATCCCCAGCCTTTCTCTAGGTTCTTAAGAAAAAGTTGAGAGCATTGATTTCAGACCTTTCATCATTTGTAATACAATGTTCATGAACATAGAGTTTTCTTCAAACACTTCTCTGCCCACGAGACCCAAATTTTGATATTTTAATTTACATTTATTTCAAAGTATTTTTAATATTTTTTCCAACCTCACTGACTCCTTTTCATTTCTTCTTGAATAGTTAGCTGTTGCTTAAGAGTATGTCTGTAAGCTTCCATGCCAATGATTTTCTAAAAGAGTTACATTATGGATTCTAATTTAATTCTATGTGGTCAAAAAATATACTTACTATGATTTGAAACTTTTTAATTACCTGGGATTCATTGCATGGATAAGAAAAGGTCTGTTTTGATAAGTATTCTGAATAAGCCTGAAAACAATGTAAACAATGTATGTGCTGCTGTTTGATGGCAGCATGAGGTGGGTATTTTGAGGGAAATTAATGATAATGTATCTTTCACTATAATAAATTTGCAACTAAATACTTGGAATTTTTGTGATCACACTTTTTTTTTTTTTTTGGCTATCTCAAAATACCTTCAGGGTATGTTTGGCTGGCTGGAGTTGTGGGGATCGAACCACAGCAACCTGAGGCTGACTGCTTTGTTGAAGCAGCCACTTAAACAACTGAGCTAAGGGGCAGGCCCCCAATCACACTTCTTTTATATTAAATTAGACACAAATTATTAGCTACTTTCATCTTTGAATCCTCCAAAGTTTTTTTCTTTTGTGTGGAATTTAGAAAAGATATGAAATCATAGCAATGTAAACTATTTTTACACAAACCTCAACAAACATAACCAAAAACTCAAAAGATCTAAATGGCACTTAGAAAGAATTTAACACAATTCTGGATATGTTTTTTTTTTTTAACCTCTTGACCATGAATTAAACCCACTGTGTGTAGAACTGCTGTCATTCCGCACAACAAAACAAATTACATACAATCTTAAAGTGGTTTGTTGGCTTCTTGCTACTACAGCAAATACCTGAAACAATCAACTTATGAAAGGAAAAGGCTTCTTTGAGCTCAAGGCTTTAGAGGTTCTGGGGCATGACTATTTGGACAACATATTGCTTTGGACAAGTTGCAAGGGAGTACCTCATAGTAGAAGCCCGTGAGAGGGCATAATTATTCATCTCATGACCAGAGGAGAAAAGACAAGAGGGACTGGCATTGTATACTTCCTTCAAAGAGCACACCTGGAATGATTAAGGACCTCCCACTAGCCCTCAGCTCTTACAGGTTCCCCGACCTAGCACCACCTAGGGGACCAACCCTTAATACACAGTCTATTGGGGGACACTCAAGCTTACATCTAAGGCACTGAGTGAGGAGCAAAACTGTACCTGCCATGCCTTCTACATACAAAGATTGTCTCCAAATGAAGTTAAACTTGGTTTCTCTTCAGTAAGTAAAAACTGGACTGACTATGAGTTCTGTCTCATCTTATTTTGGAATAAAGTTTTCGGTGATTTTGGAAGGATCCCAGGGGTCAGCTTACTCTTGCAGAATGCAGCACATTTCCTCTCTGAGAGGAGCCAGGAAGGTGTCTGGTGACAAACACTTGGCACACTTCCCTGGAGGCCAGAAGGTACTTTTTAAGTAGGAGTAAATGATCTGCCCTTAGAAAGATCAAACATCCACAGGAGTTCAGGAAATTGGAAATGAGTTAAGGTCTGTGCTGGGAGAGGTGACAGGAAACAGAGAAGCAATGGCTCTCAGCTGTCAGAGAGCATCCGTGCATGTTGCCTGCAAAGAGGCCCATACTTCCACTGTAACTTACTCCAGTTTCCTTTGTTGTTGAAGTTAGATATGTAAACACACCATCTCCAAGGGTGTTTCAACTGCTCAGAACCTCATTTGATGTACTAAGGTATCAGGACTCAACCGTCTTCCAGCTCAGCTTTCCAAGGAGAATAAATTGTCATAGCACTCATCTGCAGCATTCATTTCAGGATCCGACACAAGGCAGAAGATCAAACAGTGGGTGGACCTCAAGGAAATCCTCATCCAAGGAGTATAATGAGAGCAGGAAAACATTTCCTGTTGTCCTGTTGTTTAACAATATCCCAGACAACCTTCCCTCACTGCTCACTGAAAAATGAGAATCTGGGAGTAGATGTTGTTGGGGGTCAGTGCTGGAGAAACATGGGTGCACTGTCCTGGGCAAATGCTTTACTTATAAAGCTAAAATGAAAGCATGAATTTTTCAGAAAAAAAAAAAATCTAATTGGAACAAAATTTTGATTTCCTGAGATGCACAGAGAAGTCCCTTCATAGTCACATGAAAGATCTGTCAGCTCATTGAAAAGGAAGGCTTAGGCTAATATTGTTCACACAATATCTCATGCCTGTATCACCCTGAGTAACTACTCTGATGATAATAATGCACAATGTATTAATTAGTGTTACTCACCGATAAAAATAAATGTCAGCAAAGGTGTTGTCTATTTTCTGTTCCATCTCCGGTTGCTGCTGGTGTCATTAGGCTCCTCTAAACTGGAACCTTCTTAAGCTGAGACACTTTTTCTCAGCTCAGGTTTCACTCCTAATTGCCTGTTGCCTACTTTTACTCTTTAATGATTGTGTTTTAAGTGTGGTGAGGAATCACCCTTGTCAAGACCATAATTATAACATCCCCAAAGGCTCTCAACACAGGAAATTTGTGCCAATGGAAACACCCATCAGGTTAAATAATTTAGCTCACCCAAATTGAACAAAGCTAAATTGACACCATCAGGTAAAGCTAAACTATTGCTCATAACTAATACCAGTTTATAAGTCATTTTGCTATTAACTGAGTACTCATGTCTTTGAATATTCCAGACAGATGGAAGTAGATAACTACAGGATGAATAAACCAGTATCAAGTAGAAATCTCACCAAAAATCGTCTTTGGGATAAGACAGAGTACTGTGGTTTGAATGTAAAATGTCTCCCAAAAGTCTCATATGCTTGAAAGATGATTGGATGATGAGGATTCTATCCTCATCAATAGACTAATTCACTGATAAATTCATTATTAACTAAACTGTTCAAAGGTGAGGTCTTTTCATAAGAGGAGGGTCCCTAAGAGCATAACCTGGAAGGGTATATTCTTGTCTCCAACTCCTACTCCTATTCCTTCTGTCCTCTTTTTCTGCTTCTGGCCACCAAAGGATAAGAAACTTTCTTTTCCCAGGTCTTCCACCATGCTGACTCTGCCTTGGAGACTGCATACCATGGACTGAACTCACTCACGTGGAAATCAATAATAAACCTCTCTCCCTTTAAGTGGTGGGTGTCAGGCATTT
Source organism: Tympanoctomys barrerae (assembly GCA_002564285.1). Taxonomy (NCBI): domain Eukaryota; kingdom Metazoa; phylum Chordata; class Mammalia; order Rodentia; family Octodontidae; genus Tympanoctomys; species Tympanoctomys barrerae. The sequence continues at coordinate 6,246 of NDGN011397659.1, forward strand.
GTCCCATTGATGGGACAGTTGACTAATACACAGAATTATATTGAGGTTTTGTGTGCTTTTGAAAATACCCTGACAACAAGGAAGACAACATTTCTGGTGGATTTCCTGGAGAGCGAATAATTCTGCAGAAAAGACTCCTAAAAGTTCTAAAATTAGAGCTAAAAACAATAGGCAACAATATGAAATGAAGACTTTATAGATGTTATTCTTAACTCTGTAACACAAAATGCATTGTAATAAATCACTACCTGCTCTTATTTGTTTCAATATCTTAAATGTGAAAATATTTTACATAAAGTACCATCAATCAAAAACCCCAATATATGCATTTATGAAGAAGTCACATAAATGACTTGGATGGTTTATGATTTTTTTAATATGCATGAAAATGTCAGGTTTGCTATACGCTTCCCTAGCACTGTGAAAAGATAAGAGATCAGCAGCAGGAAAATTTTCTGGAGTCCAGGACAGGAATCATGAATACCTATTTGCATTTGACAGTAAAACCACCTCACTGCAAAACTATTTGCGAGCACCTCATCTGAGGTCAAAGAAGCCTCAGAGATGGCTGTTGGACCATTTCACTGGATATGAGTCCTGACTCACCTCAGGTGATTTTTGGCTCAAGTAACCTGCTTTGAAGGGGAGTCAGGACTCAGTAGCACAAAGAGGAGTCCCCCTCAAATCTATGTGCACAAGCACAGGTGGAAAACGAAGCTCTAGGGTTTTGGCTGCAGTGCCTAACACAGGGAAAGTTTCCAGGGCCTGGGATGTTTTTGTAATTATTTCTACCTTCATGATTCCACTCATTCTTCTAAACCATTATATTTTAGTGTAGTATCCCATGAAAACTTAGTCACCTGGTCAAACCTCCTCATCTCACATAATAGGAATCCATGGACCAGCGAGGATAACTGGCACACAAGGTATCACACAGATTGTGAGTGGCCATGGTGGGAGCAGAATCTTTGTGTCTTTCATAGCTGCGGGGCTTGTCCCAGCCTATCCTGTGCTTTAAGTGACTGTGCTTCCAAACTTCTGACCTTCCAAGGTCAGAATCTCCAGAGCCACCTTCCCAAAGTTCCCACCAGCCCAGGAACAATGCTGGGGGCAGAATTAGAAAGCCTGGGTCTCTCATACTTACTGTACCTTTATTCTACTTCCAGAATCCAGCATCTGTGACCAGTTTTCCTGCATGCCACTTCCTGCTCTGTCTCTGCTTGTCCATTCAGTTCTGGGACAATTATCTTTGACATGACTTTCAGCTAACTACACATGATGCAAGGGCTTGCAGGATCTCACAGACTCCATGTAGTCACACACACATACACACACACACACACGTGCTCACAGCTGACACCAGCCAGGCTGGGCTCTAATGGTGAATCTTAGGCCTGCTCAGCCACTTCAGCAGTAATGACTCTGCTGGCCCATCAGGGATGATCATATTAAATCTCTCTAGGCTCATATTCCACATTCAGACCCAGCAGCCAGCAGCCCAGGACCCTTAGGATTCAAGGCATTCATGAGGTAGGCTCTCAAGACTGCCCACCCATGTACACAGCATCAATGTGGTGACAGGAAGGTGCCCTTCCACTGTCCCATCTATGTGGACAAATGAGAAAGACAGGAATCTGGGCTTCACTGGGGAGCCCAGCTCCCAAGTGCCCCTCACTGGGGCACTGCCACCTTAGATAAAGCTTCTACATAGCCTCCAGACCCTCCCCACAACAGGGTCTCTCTTCCTCCCTTATCCCCAGAATAAGAAAACAAAATCAGGACACATTACTGAAGGGGAAAACTCTGTAAAAGCAAAAGGATACTGTGGCAAACTACTGAGATAATAGCAGTTTTTCCAAATCATGGGGCACGGTTTCCAGTTCTTTTACATAAGCATCCTTTTAATCTCAGAGTTGTAACACACCAGGAGCCAGAACAACAGCACATCAGGGGAGGAGAAAACAGTGCACTCCTTCTTTCAGGGAAGCTGCCAACAGTGCCACTGTGTAAATATTTTGAGGCCCTCCACAGTCTAGATTGCTGTTCCAGCAAGCAGGAAAGCTATCAAGCGGATTTCTTTCTTTCTCTACTCTGACCAGGCAAGAGATTGCTTCTTCTCACAAAGCCATCTGACATCTCTTTGCAGCTACATCAGTGACTGGGGGCTTCTCTCCTTTAGTGTTGTCCTCCATATCACAAGGAGACCTATGCCTGACGTCTCTGGTGTCCCTTCCTGGCAGTCAGCTGAGGTGCCATCTCTTACTTTTGGGTATGCACTGTGGGCTTGTTCCTCACACATGCCACAGCCAGACAGCAGCTAGCCAGACAGTCTAGTGAGCAGGGTAATGGAAATTCAGCTGACAAGGGGAGGCGTTCCAATATCAATTTCCCTTTTCTCACCACAATTTTATAGGACTCCGCAAAGATGCACTTCAGCACTTTTGTAAGTCGGATTCTGTTCTGAAAAGAATCAAGCCTGTCAAAGCTCTAAACATTTAGGTTGCTGTTTTTAATGGTTTGATCAATTACTAAAGCACACTATGTTCCTGTAACTCTATCCCATGCCATAAGAAGAGGGTTAGAATCCCAAGGTTTGGAGAAATTTTATTTGCCACATCAACCAGTTTTATGTAACCCTCAGTACATTGTCTCTTCTATTCTCAGATATTGACCATTTAACTTTATCCTACTGTATCACACTAAATCAACACTTCCATAAGGCAATCCTCAAGTCTTTGTTAATCTGTGACTCCCCTATAAGGAGGACTGGGCTGCTTCTCTGACTCTACTTGGAGGTAGCAGGAAGTACAAAGAACCTTGGTGCCTTGACAGAGTTCAGTGGACAAAGTGACCCCCATAAATAGAAGCGCAGAGAGTTCTAGTGAATTCCAAAGGTATCCTATAGATGCTCAATCTCATCAGCTCCTTTGGGAAAGGACACTTACTGCACAGTCTCTTAATTTTCTTTCACTTCTCAGACTAAAGCTAAGAGATCCCACGGAGGCACATCATCTTCACTGGCTTGAGCTCAATTCTTCAAAATGAAGCAAACAAAAGTAAAAATCTAGAGTACACTTTAGAACCAACATTGAGAATCTCCCTAATTGATATTTTCTAAGTTCTATGCTAAAACAAAAAATGAATGAGAGGGATTGTTTTGATTTAGAGGTATGACTAGTCTCATATAATTTGAGTTCTTTTTGGGCAAGACTGATGTGTAATTATCTTTTTATATGAATACCTCAAAAAATGGGTCTTGTAACTGAGTGCAACCTGACACCAAGGACCCAACAGACCCCAGAGACCTTAAGAGGCCACAGACCTCTCATCTTAGCCTTGGCCCTCAAGGCTGCCCCACCAGAAGGATGCTGACTGCCCCACATTCCATCCATCTCTTGTCCTTCTTCAAATAAAGTCTTCCCTCAACTCTTTCAACCCCCACATGCTCTCTGAGCCAAGAACTTTGGAACTGATCATCCTTCCCATGTAAATGCCAGTGCACCCTTACATTTGGGTATTGTCATATGCAGTACTTATAGATTTACGTGTGGAATCTACCTTCTCATACAAAGTTTCTCAATTTCTGCACTAGTGACATTTATTTGAGAAAAAATTGTGCCATGGAAGTTTCCTTGTCTGTTAAAAAATATTTAGCAGCATCCTTGACCTCTATTAAATATCTCTGGAACATTCTCCCTCAGTAGCAAGAGCCAAAACTTGCCAGATATTGCCACATGTACCCTTGAAGGGAACATTTCCCAGTTGAGAGCTACTCTATAGACACAGTTCATGAAAGCAGTAGCAATGTTGTATTTCTTTTTAAATTTCCACCACATTGTATAATCCCTGCTCTACAGGGGCATTCAGTAAGTATTTTTTGAACCTGAGAATCAAGTAAATTGCTACGTGTTAAGATGACATTTGACATTCATGCTCAATAAATATTAAATGCCATTCTAGTGCCACAATATATTTGGAACACACCCCACCCTTGCAAAAAGTAGTAATGATAGCACTAACTTTACAATCTTGTAAGTGCCCATCTTCTCTAATATGCAGCATGTATTGATTTAACATGGGGTGAATGCTAGGATGAGCCATGATCTTCACCACTAGCATAGATCTTAACCTCTGCCAAGGGTTTGTTTCAGATATGCCCATCATACATCTGGACATCATATGTAGGTACTTATTAGTTATTTGAGCTTGTTTTTGACTTCCACTTGCAACCCTCGCCTGGGTCTCACCCACTGATCTCTCCTCTAGAAAGGCATGCTCCCTACCTAACATATGAGGTATTAAAAAATTATTACAAAGGGCCAACCAGATAGCTCAGTGAACTAAAGCACCTGCTTAGGCAGAGTGCAGCAGCCAGGGTTTGATCTCCAACATGCAGTGCCAGCCCTGCCCTGGGGCTCTTTGACATGACAATTGAGACTGGGCTTGGTGGCCTGCGCCTATAATTCCAGTGCTTGGGAAGCTGAAAGCAGGAGAATGACTATGAGTCCTATCTATGTAGTGAGACCCTGTAAACCCTATACTAAATGCAGAGAAAAAAATCATTACAGAAAAGAGCATATTGCCATAATCTCCCTCAAGATACTCCCTCCTGCTTCAAATACACTTGTCCCACCATTCTTACCACTTTCTGAAACAGTTCTGGAAGTTCTCTTTCATGAAGTTCTGTAGTTACAGTGTTGTGGCTGCCCGCATGTCCTGAATAGATTCAAAATATGTACCTCTCATGGTCGCTTTGACTTTGAAGAAGACCAGAAGTCTCATGCTACCAAATCTGGTGAATAAGGTGGATGAAAATATGCTTTAATGTTTTCCAAGTCCTTCCTTTCCATGAGATACTACTCAGCAACAGCATTCCTATGTACTTTAGCACAACTCACAAATACACTCACAAAAAAGGACTTCCAAAGTTCCTTTAGAATATGAAAAAAAAGTTAATGGCATTCCAAGTGAGAGGAAATATTTTCAGAAGAATTAATGACAATGTGTCCTTTATTGTAACGAAGTTTTAAAAATTATAACATTAACCACATATTTCGATCATCCAGCTACACCTCATTCATTCTGTTCCTTCTTGCTTCAGTTGCTCCTGTTGAGTTATCCCACATCC
>NDGN011397663.1:0-17883 GCA_002564285.1 Tympanoctomys barrerae
TGTCTGTCTGTCTGTCTGTCTGTCTGTCTGTCTATCTGTCCCTCTCTTTCTCTCAAACTAGGAACTAAAAAAAATTGTCTGGAAGAAGGGACATACTGGATAGTTGTAATTAAGATTAAGAGATTACTTGTCTAACAGTTTAAAAATTTCCTTGCCTTCCTCCTCAATCACTTTACCTGCAATAAACACCACTATGAACAAATTAGATGGAAGCCTTATAATAGGCACATGCTCTATGTTTTTCATAAAGTCTAGCTTTAATGAAAATAAAATTTTATATATCAGGCCATCATTAGGCATCCACATAATTACACATATCTGAATTGTATATTATTGCTGTGCTTTAGAAAACGAAGACCCAAAAGTAGCTGCTTTGTAGTAGCTTAATAGTATATTTATATTAGAATGGTGGCTGAATAGATCGCTGGATGAATTATAGATGACAATGAACATATCTAACAGCCTTTGAATAAGAGACAGACCATCAGTTCATTCCTATGGAATTATTTAGCTGTTTCTTTCCACTGAAGTAGAGGGCCGGAAGACTCACTGGTTTTGCAGGTAATTTGCTAGAGTGACTAGAATGATCGATGCCTGTTCCTGCTCTGCATCCCTTTACCACCTACTCCACTCTGTAGCTTAGACTGCCTGCCTGAAGGTAGAATGCATGTAGATTTTTCTGGGTCGAATTGAGACATTAAACTTCTAAAGAGGTTTTTGAAGTGTCCCTCTGATAGCATGTAAAGCCACTTCCATGAATTTGTGATCATTATTTCTATGTGTGCCCTTTGTACAACTTGATGTAGGCTCGATGTAAGTGTCCATTACATGTACCTCCGTGGGACCAATAACCCTCTCGTCCTCAGCTACAGGCAGCAGGATGAACACATCTGACCCAGTTAGATAACAATCAGATAACTTATCCAAGTTGTTTCTCTCCACTTGCATTCAGTCTCCTGAACCACATTCACATTCATCATCTGCAATTCTGATGCTGTTTCCTTCTGTTGTGCAGTTTAGCTTCCAGAAATCCATAGCTTCTGGAGATACACAGATGCATATATTCCATGGACACATACCAAGTTGCTCTAACTGCATAGTTACCATGCTTTTGTTTTCATTTTACCTTCCAAGAGGTGGAGCTGGGATCACCAGGATGTTGCGTGGCTGGAGTTACCTTCCAGGGACACTAATTCTAATTAGCATCTTAGATAGATAAACAAATAATGTCTATGTATATGCTCCTCTCTAGGCACATACATAAACAAAAATTGACCCAACCACAAACAGAGATGATGGAACCAAGCTATAACTTTAAAAAAAAATCTTAATCTTACTTATAGTATGTTACTTATAATCAGTTGCTTGTGCCATGTTTCTTAGTGACTGTGATACATTCCTCTTTACCATGGTGATGCTTTGCTAACTGCCCTTACTTACAGGGTCTCATAAAATGTTTTGAAATGTTATGGAGGTTTAGAAGTGCAGCTGTGTGGTAGGTGAAGCTCCAGGGTTTGCCACATTCCATCCAGAAGTGGTTGACCCCTGAGATCTTAAAATGTAGCCTCTCTAGGTCAACAGTAGGTGTACTTAGCACTTCTAAAATGGCATGGCATTTTCTTTCTGTTATATGACAGGACGAAAGAATGAAGTGAAAGAAGGAAGGAGAGGCAGAGAAGAAAGTCTGTTAAACGATTGTAATTCTCAGCTAGGAAGATGAATAATGTTGCCCTTTTATATAATATTTTAAAGAACCTTTCCCTATCATACTGGCCTGACACTGTTCATTGATTGATGGATTAATTGAATGAATGAATGAATATGAGACAGTAACAGAGACTAAAGGAAGTCAACCTAGTTGTTCTTCAGCATATTTAGACAGGCCAGTAGGCAAGAGCATTAAGCAGTCTAGGCATACATGCCCACAGCAATTGAGTCCTATGCTGTAGGCTTGTTGATTTTATGGTTTTGACAAGTGAGGGGAAAATAATAGACATTAGTTCAGTGACCTCTTAAAAGTGAAGAAGAGGTGAATATGTAAGAAATATGATGCATGGAGAAGGCAGGCGTCTGTGAACAGGGACGCCCACATCATGTGTAGGTGACTTTAACCTCTGTGAGGGTGATGTGATCCACATTTTGTCTCCTACTTCCTTGACTTCCTCAGCTCTAGTGACGCACTCTTCCTTCTACTGCAATCCCCAGGAGCTTCCCCGAAATCTGCATTGTCAGGCAGCCATTCATAGCAACCCCACCTGCCATACCACCTTTTCACTCTCACTGAAAAACTTATAGTTGCCAAGTTTTCACTCCCTTGCTGTCCTGTGTAGTCTGAGGAGGTAGAAACAGGGAAGAGGGCTTAAGAAAAATTAAGATCATGGGGAAAATACACCTATTAAGTAAAGGCAAACTTTCAAAGTTAACTGACTTAAAATGTCTATTAGTATTTAACACTGAGGCCGGGGTATTTTTGTTGCCTTATATCCTACACTGTGCAGAAATCTTCATGGTTGCCTTTGTGGAGCTATAAGCTCATCTGTGAGCACTGATGGTGCTAGCAAGAAACTGGCTAGAGAAGCTGCATGAGCCTTTGTAAATGTGTTCAGGTATACAAATACTTCCTCTTGTAGTATGTAGGTTGTCCAGCTGACCTGTCTAACCATTTTTTTTTTTTTTTAATTTTAGAGAAGGGCCTACAGGGTCTCACTACTAGATAAGACTCATAGTGATCCGCCTGTCTACAGCCTCCCAAGAGCTGGGATCACAAGTGTGTACCAGCATGCCCAGTCTCAGTTGCCTTCTCAGCATGCCGCAGGGGTGAGGCCAGCACAGCAGGCCCAGGGATGAAACCCTGCCCCTGCGCCTGCTTGTAGGTGCTTTAATCCACTGAGCTATTTGGCTGGCCCTAACCTGTCTAATCTTATGTACAGAAGAGTATATGTATGAAAACCATTTTAGTGCATGTGAAGAAGAGCTGAAAATATATTCACATGTTTTTAAGAAAATTATGCAGAATGCATAGTCAGGGTTTCCCAGAGAATCTTGATCTCTGCTGTAGTTGTTTAGATTTAGGATATTCCTTAAAAGGACTGCACGTTCAGAGGTTGGAGCTTTTTGAAGGTGATTGGATCATTTGATATAATGCGTTGATGAATCCATAGCTGAAGTTTTTGTTGGGAAGTGGGCCTGGTGGGTAATGGAGGGTGACCTAGAAGGGCGTATTTATTGTGTTGCTGCTCCCTTCTCTTTCTCCTTCCTGTCTGCCACAGTTCAGTAGCATTCTTCCATTAGATCCTCAACCCCTTCCTGCCTCAGAGCCAGCTGACTGTGAACTGAAAGCCAGTGTAAACCTCGCCACAAGTTGTGAGCATTAGGTGTTGTGTCCCAGAGACACGACAGTAACTTAGACAACTGTTCGCCTAATGAGGTGAGCATTCATATTTTTCATCTTCCTGTGATAAATGTGCTAAATTAGCTATGGCTCACCTCCCAGGGCCTTCACTAGTGTCTCTTCCACTTTTTTTCTATATATACTCAAGCCATGACCCAATTTTTATATCGTAGTTATAAAGTTAACTTGAACCTGCTTTGTTTGACACAGTGGTCACTGGGCACTTGCGGGCCCCTGAGCCCATGCAGTGTGGCTGGGCCTACAGGAGATGTGCTGGGAATATAAAAGATACACAGGGGTAGACGCTCGGCAGAAATGTGAAGCGTCTCATAATTTTTTGGAAATGATTGTGTGAAGCATAGTAGTTTAATATATTGGGTTGAGTAAATAAAATATATTATTGAACTTAGATTCATTAATATAGTTGCTAGAAAAATTTTTTAAATTGTGTATATTGTTTGCATTTGTGGCTCGTATTATATTTTTGATCGATAGCTCTGTCCTAAACTATTGCTTCAATTTCTAAATGTTTATTGTTTAAAATTTATATGTATATGTATGACCTAACTATGAGGATTGCATAATCTACTTTCTATGGTACAATATTATAGGGCAAGCCTTTAAAGCAAATAATTGACACTAAGACTTAAGTAGATTAATTTCTATATCTAGTTGACTTAAATGTAGTCAGATTGAAGTTTTCATATCTGAGATTTTATTCCATTTAACAATGTATATTTAAGGGATATTAGAATTTTGGAACTAGTACAAAGTTCACTTCTATTGGTTTTACCTAGAACCACTAACATTTATTTTTCTGACTCTTGACATATGGTGACATGACAGGCGCATTTTCAAAGTTGAGTCCCCTCAACTCACCTTCCCCAGTTTACCCATTTTTTGTCATAAGGACACAGTAATGAAGAAAACATCTAATGTCCTCGTCAGTGATTGAGGCAATAAATCAAGCATTAACATGAGATACTTGGAATTCCAAGGACTGAGCTTGAATAAATCGATTGTCCCACCCATTTACTAAGCATTTGCTGAGATGAGGAGGAGATGTGCAGCCTGTTTGTTTTATATTTTTATGTCTTTAGCAGAGCTGGAAGTCCTCTTTTCCCTCCCTGAAACCACAGATTTGGGAATGTGTGCCATATTCTCAGGATGGCACAGGCCTGCCCTTGTTGGGCGCATGAGAGAAAGGGAAGCATGGCTTTCCTGTGTGCCTTCCTGCATAATGGCCAGTCGCATTTTAGATTTGTATTAATGATAATGGAAGAAAAACAGGGCTTGGTCCTTTTCTAATCCATTATCTTATTTAAATTCTGCTCTTAATGGTTTGTTTTCGAACACTGACCATTTCTCAGGAGAATACTAATCATATTTTTCTCATACATGATAAATACTGGTCTTGAATGATTAGAATCAAAAAATCCACTTGAGAAATAAATGAAGCTTCCTTGAACATGAATAGACCCAAGTTAGAAACAGCTTTACATAACTTGAATTAGGGTCTTTTCTCTGTAGCTCACCAAAAAAAAAAAAAAAAATGGAGCAATAGCCTAGAATTGTCCCAGTGTGCTGTTGTTCAGAGAATTTGAAAGAACCAACTTTCTCAAGGTTTTGGGGCTAGAAAGATATCAGGATAACATAAATCGAGGGCCCAGGATGCAGTAGTGGGCCATTTTGGTTCTCATGCTTTTTTCCCTGCCACCCTGAGTATTTCAGCATTTCAGAAGGTTAAGCAGCTTTAGGTGAAAGGAAAAAAGCCACATCATGAGCTGATGTGGCCTAAACCCTGCAACGTTCGTGGAGATCCAGGGAGCAGCCCTTGCTCAAGATCGCATTTCCAGAAAAGTGGAGGAAGGGCTCTCACAGAATTTTCTGTCTTTTATTTTCTCTCATAGAACACATTAGGTCTTGGCTTGTACGTAAGGGATGCAGATGGATTTAAGCAACTATATACAATAATAATGACTATAATTATAATATTGAGCATATGGTCCATGTCATATGTCTGACACTACTGAAAGGGCTTTGCTTGTTTAACTCATTGAATCTTTGTAACAACTCTCTAATAGAGATTTTTTTTCTTGTATTTGTCTTTTAATTTAAAAATTGTACATTACACAGAGATCCCAGAGAGACATTACCTGAAACAAAAATGTGTTCTAGATCTCTCAGATGTTATATACAGTGTGCCAGGGTTCTAAACAACTGTGTAATTCCCACATAACACAATCCTTTTCATGCCTCTCATTGCCAGTGAATTCCATTTCCTTTCCCAAAGTTCAAAATGTCATCCCTGACTTAGCAGCAACGTGGACAAAAGCAGCACAATTCAAGTTGGCACCAGCTGTAACTTGTTGCAAATCATCTCCCTGGCCTGTAAATCTTAATTTCACAAAGAGATAAGGTTTTTGCATTCAGTTTGCTGATGAACCTCCTGAGGTACAGAGAGGTTGAGGAACTAACTCAAGACCACATAACCAATGAGTGGCAAATCTAGGTTACAAAACCATGCCCTCTGCTTTCAAAGTTCATAGGTCATCATGTTTTCAGAAGATTAAAATAATTTAATTTGTCTAGATATTTATATTAGATTACAGTTTTGGATGAATTGAATTAGCTGTTTTTCCATCCTGTATTAGAAACTCACCCAAAAACCTGTTAGGGGTCATTAGAAATAGATGCAGTGGTTTTATTCCCATCTGTGATATCATGTAAACATTCCTAAATATTAACATTAATGTTTGTATGGTACCATGCAGTATATAAAACATCTCTTTACCTCTTTTGAGTTTTATAATAACTCTAGAAACTGAGCATTGTTAATCTTAGTTTTTTAATGTTTTGTTTTATTTTGCTTTGCAGTCCTAGGGATTAAGCCCAGAACCTTTTGTATGGTAGGCAGGTGCCTTACCCCAGAGCTACACCTTTACCTTGTTTAGTTTTGCTTTCCACATGGATCTGCTGAGACTCCATAGGCAGAGAAGGAGCAGTGTTCAGACAGATGTACTGTGATAGAGGGCGTAGCTGCTAGGACTGCTGCTTTCTGGCTTAGTACACTTGCGCTGGTTCTGCATTTTCTCCCAAGTTGTGGCTACTTTTTGGTACTTTGGCAGTGTGATTTAACAATTGTTTTTAAAAACCATATGTTATAGAAGGAGCTTAAAGTTCACATTTCTCAAATATTCATGTTAACTTGTTTGCAGCTCAAAATATAGTAACTCGTGACATTAATAATCATGACATAGCTGGAAAAATGATTTCTATAGTCTCTTGCCTGTCAAGTGGAAAGCGGGTTCTATATGTTGTTTATTAAGGTCTCAGAACTTAGCCAGCACCTCATCACTGCAATTCATGTTTGCTGTGAGGATGCTTCACAACACGAGAGTCCTTCGCTTTTACCTTCACCTCTGATGTGGATGCACAGCCCCCTCAAATGGGCTAACATGGGCTCTCACCTGTGTGTTTATTGAAATGTGTTCTGCCTTCCTGTTAGACTGTCCATGGCTTTAGGGCTCTCGCTGCCATTTCCAGTGGGCCTTACTGTGCTGCCTGGAAGCTGAGTGTCCTTTAAAGGCCTGTTGTTCCTCCATGATCATAGAGGAACAGACTGTTGACCTCAGTGGCAGCGCTGTACCAACCCTCACCTCTGTGGAGTCCACAGCTCTCTGCTGGAAGAGGTTCAGAGCTCCTGAGCCCCACGCTGCAGGGTGAGGCAGGGCAAGCTCAGCAAGAGGACAGGCCCAGCATGCTCCCTATGGAGGTCAGAGCCCCTCTCAGCCCAATCTACTTCCCATCTTGCTCTGTTGCTCTCTTGCCTGAACAAAAAACTTTTCCTTAGACAGCTTCTGAACTCTCACTTGGTGATGGTGAACCAGTGGCATGCTTGATACACTGGGCTATTACCATTGAAAGCTCTGAAAGACTTGCCCTCTGCTCCAACAGATGATCACCCCAGTCTCCCAGAAGTGAGATTCCATACTCTCCTAGGAAGTTACACTCTGATGAAAAGATCATTGAGTTTGCAATCCATGCATAGGGAAGCATCTGCAAATTTCATACAGGTGAATTATTTTTCTTTGTATTTCTTTTCTTGATTGTTAGCCTAAGCCTTCCTGGGATGCCTGCTCTCAGGATTCTTACTTCCCTAGAGACACAGTGCCACAGATGTATTTGGTCTCCCAGCTGTGGAATTTGCAGCCTCCTTCTGGCTCTCGTGGTAAGCTCATGTGTGTTGGGATCAGATCCCAGGGTGAGGTCAGCCCTCCTGGCTGTCTTCCGGAGAGGTCTGCTTCTATTGAGGGAATACACAGGCTTCCCAGGAGCTCTGGTTTCTCTTTAACTTATCATCTTTCAGTTTTATCTTTAGGGCTCTCACTTCAGGTAACTCCAGCAGCCACATTCCTTGCCAGCTTTGCCTTGCCTGGCCTGAAGTGACCTCTAGGCCCCTCTCCACTGCCTCTTCTCTCTGGACTTCCTCTGCGCAGTGAGTCTTTCCTGATTCAGAGCCAAGGTGACAGATCTGTAGTTGTCCTGGCCAGCGACTTGGCCAGGGGCACTACGGAAAGGATTTTTTTGCTGCTGGGCAGAGGGCCAGACAGCTGCTCACTTCCTCTGGGAGACATGGGCCTGTGACTGACACAGCACTGGAGAATGGAAACCCTGAAGATGCTTTGCCACTCACAGGCCATTCACAGCATCACTGAGGTACATTGGTCACATGAGTGCACTGGAAGCCACATAACTCCAGGCGGACCTTAACTTTTTCCAAGTCACTTAAGCTCAAATTCTTTAGCAGTACACACCTGACTTAATATGGAGCTAATTCTTCCAAGAACAAAGGGTGACAGAGAGTTGGGACTCTCAGGCAAATAATATGGCTACCTAAGTTACTAGGGTAATCAATAAAAATGTCAGGTACCTCTGTGCTCCAGGACTGGGCCGAGCACATGCTAGGAAAGATCACCCACCATTCCCATGAGCTGCAGTCTGCGCCCCCTGTGGAGGAGTTGCTGGTTCATTGACCCCTGCCCTTTAGCCGCCAGGGGTCTTTCTGCTCTTCTCTTTCACTCCAGCTGTTCATTTCCTCTCTTCAATCTTAATACCTTCAATTTTTCTTTTTCTTTCTTTGAACCTGGAATAAGGAACTTCAGTTTATTTGCTGTGCATCTTCTTTCTCCCAGTGAAGTTAGAAGAATCTCCACTCCCCTTTTAAACTTTTTTCCCCTGAGAGCAGCCTGCTAAGTTGAGAACTAGCCTATCTTTGTACCTTTAGCCCAGCTCACTTTGTCCTCAGAACTGAAAAGGGATTGAATGACAAAGCTCGATCAGATAACTGATGAGCCAAGGGGATAGCACAGTGAAGTCAGGGAGACCTGACCAGGGGCCAGCCCCTCCCAGGCCTCTGTGAGCCAGTGCAGGCTTCTGGTGGCTGGAATGTGGTCTCAGAGCAGTGAGCTCTAGTCTCTAGCCCCTGACTTGGTCGCCTCTCATGCATAAAAGTAATCTGCAGATACGTACTTATTAAAAATAAGGACATTTTGTTTTCCACAAAACTGGATTCAGAGTCAGTCATGATTTGAGTGTGGGGCTTACTGTAGTTGGAGAAAATATTGAAGTGTTGGTGTTTACCTTGTCTCATAAAGAGCATGTTTAAATTGTATCACATGATATTTTTCTAACAAGTTTTCTTTCTTTTTAGCTTTAAAGACAAAACAAACATACACATTATGTTCTATATTTGGCCCTAGGGACAGTGCTGAGCAAAGTAAGTGTATACCTTTGCCATCTTCAGCTGGTCATGGGCTCCCATCTCTGCATACCCCATCACTAGCACTTGCAGGGCTGCGCTTTGCCATGTACTGGTAATACACAGGGGCTGTAACCCCCTGGTGCCACCAGGTAGTGATATAAGGAAAATGAAACTCCTGACCTGAAAGGTACCTGGGACTAGTTCATGTTCTCCAAAACCAAAGAATGAATTTTAGAAACAAATGGAGATTAAGAGCAGAATATATTTATTGGGGAAAGAAAGCTTCTGGGGTGGGGGGGGTTGCTGAACGGGTTGTCCCCTGGAAGCTGTCTCTTCCAGGGACTTTTATAGAGTAAAACCATGCGGTGAGGCGGGTCTAAGGTGGTGGAGAACATGGGAACTTGCTTAGGTGGGCATTAGGTGGGACAAAACTATGGTCAGCCAATGAGATTACAAGAACCATTGCTCAGATAAAATCGATTAAATCCAGTACCAAATGAGGAAGCGAGTTATGTGGCAAGTGGGCATGAATACAGGACAGGGTCTCTTCCTGTTGGGGGTTGGGCTAGTGACTCACTTTGGCTCTTTCAAGGTGATTGATACCTATTTTGAATATCAATCCCTGATGCCCATCCATAGGGGAGTATGTGGCTGTATGTGTACTCTTTTGTCTTGCAGTCTGTCTCTTCCAAAGTTGCAGTCACCTTGTCTTCCATATTATCTTCTTGAGGGTCTGGCCCTGTCTAACTGCCTATAATATTTCTATCTAATTTAGCTGCCTACAATAACAGGACTGTCTCAAAGGGAGCAAATGCCAGAAAGCAAGGAGCTGGGCCTCAAAAGAGATGGCAAGGACCCAATGCAGCTGTTGGTTCCTACAAGCAGTGGACATGGAGGCCTCTGAAGTGCTCATGGAGCAAGCAAACAAACAGCAAGGAGATGATCCTGCAGTTAAGACCACGCCCAAATGATAGGAAAGAACCAGGTCTGCAGAGTCATGCATACGGCAGTCCCTTGTGACTTTGTTTACCAAGTTTTCTCTACACTTGCTTGCCTGTGAAACCTTTTTCCACATAGCATCTTTGTATGGAAGCTGCAGAGACCCCCCCCACACACACACACTGGGAACTGCTCTTCAAATGGGTGTGGTCCCTTCTTCCTCCAAATAAATATCATGGGGAACAGGCAGAGTGAACAGAGACTCCACTGCCGTCTTGCGAGTCTTATTTCCAAGTCCTTGGTTGTTCTTGTCTGCTATCTTCTTGATTGTGAAGAGGCCACATGAAGCTACCTGGTACTCTGTTGTGTTTCCACAGTGCCACCTGCAGCCTGCTACCATGAGTCTTAGGCCTTTAGTTTTGTCACCCTCTCTGTGAGGCCTTGTTCCCAGGAAGAGTCTGTCCTCCAGGAAACCTACTCTCTGATGCTCCCCTGGCCCGTTGTATTCCTGGTGTACACTAACCCACCATTCTGCTCCTCGCTACTGACCTTGATATTGCTGCAGCTCTCTGGGAGACAGGCTGCTTATCCACTGCATGAACTGCTCCTCCCTGTCTACCCTGAGGCAGCCTGAGCTACTGCTTGCGGGCAAGAAAACCATTGTTCCTCAAATCATGAACCATTTTGCTGAGCCCTTATAGCAGTTCAAAATCATTTTTGAAGGATTTTTTTAACAAGGATTAAAATATCACCAGCTTTGCTTTCTTTCTAAAATGTAGATTTCTTGCTTCTGACTCAGCTTCCAGAGGGCAGAAGGAAAGCAAGTGGGTGCCACACCACGTAAGTGTCCTGAGGAACTGTGCACCACTTGCCGCTGATGTTGCACATTCCTGGGTAGGATTTGCCTTTGGATCTGTTGAAATCCATGGTGCTGGTAGCGGTAGGATGGAGGAAGAGGTTTCTGCTGGATAAGGGTGAGAGGAGTTCCTCCTTACATGAGCCTGGCAAAAATGATGTCCCCATCAGTGTACATGTGAACTACTCAGCATGAAGATTGAGTAGTGAATTTCCTGTACGTATCCTGGCCTTTGCTTTGTAGGCATTTCTCTAGCTAGAGACCTGCTGCTTTACCATAGAGCCTGGGGAAAATATAGTTGGAGGCCAACAATCAGCTCTGCTCTGCCAAACATATGGAAAGACTTCTTTGTGAAGGTTTTGGGGGCTTGTTGGTTGTGTTGTTAACATCTGATGATCTGATGCAGGGGTCTTGGATGTGGCAGTATGTACCAAAACCTTGCTGAGGATATCAGTCTAACCCACTGGACAGTACAGCAAACAGATGCAAAAGCAAGACAAAGAAAAATATTCTCAAGTTGAGGAGCTCTAGAGTGACCTATTGTTCCTCTCTAAATCTCCTGGGAGGTAGTTGGGGATCTAGCAAAGTGCTTAGGGAAAAGAAACACTGTAGCTGTGCCCAGGCATAGAGGCCTCCAATTAGCAGTGCATAGACAGTTCTGATGTATGCAAGGCTGGCACCTTTACTGCCAGGATGGCAATTCTTTCTGAGTCCCATGGCCTCAGCTGAGATGTTATCTCATGTCTTAGCCTTGGAATCTCACAGGCTTTAGCTCTGCTCAGCATGGAGCCCAACACAGGAGGCTTTCCAGCCCTGTGGTGCAGCTTTGCTATTTATGAGAACGCCTGGTGCCTCAGCTGGACCTGATACTCAATTAAAGGGACATCTATTTCAATATGGCTAGCTTTACATATCTCAGGAAATAGGGTAAAGGAGAGGTCAGGGACAGGCAAGGGCTCGTTTTCTCTGGAGAAAGCTTGGTAGACTTGCACCATGGAGTCCAGTCTGGAGAGGCGTGGGTTGTTTGGTGATGGGGCTGCAGGGGAGGTGATAAGATCACAGGGCCCGCCCTTGGGCAGGGATTAGTGTGCATATTGCAGGCAGGGGTCAGTTCCTTCTAGGAGTACCTTGTTGTCAAAGATTAGGCTAGGTTCCTCCCTGGTGTCTTACTTCTCTTGTTGTGGGACCTCTCTTCTGCAAGAAGCTTTTTCTCTTTTTGCTTATATACCATGTTATACAGCCAAGAGGCCCTCAGTAAAGGCCAACCAGATAGGATCCTTCCCCCCACCTTAACCCAGCCTTAGTCTCTACTGAGAGAAGACAGCGTGCTCAGCAAGACCTAACACCCGTCCAGCTCATCTACCTCTCAGGGCACCTCACTGGGGACTGAATCTCCAACAGATGAAGCCTGGGAGACAACACTTGTAGCCACCGCGCCAGCTCAGTAAGGTCTCCTGACTGCCTCTCTTTACCTCAGCAGCAGCTCCTGGTTTGTGTTGTCCCCAGTGGTCGGTAAGCCCTGCAGTCTTTTCTCTGTCCTAAGAGTGATGATTATCAGATGCCAACTCATTCTCGAGAAATTATTTCTTTCACCTCTGTTCTTCCTTGACACTTGTGATTCTAGTATTGTGGCAGGATTCAAGTCTTGCTGCTGTCTTAGCACAGCTCTTTAGTACAAGTAGGTTACCTACCTGTAGACCAGCATTAAAATTTCTTTAAAGATTTGAAACATGAATCCTATAGTAAAAAGTTACTTTGTGTTCATTGCAAAACAAAAGATAAAAACCATACTAGCTATTAGGATTTAAACCAGACCTGTTTTAAATGTGAATGTAGAAAATTCATGACAATAGTTACTATAAATAATTTTACTTGTGATATGTAGTGGGTAGATAACATCTTCAAAATCAGAGATAAAAATGATGTACTGTCTTAGTCACATTTTAAAACTCTGCACCCACCTGCCCAGGTGGGAGCTTGTTCTCTTGTAGGGGCTGAGTAGGGTTGGCAATGATAATATCAGACCCATTTGGGCACCCACTTCAGAGGCAGAAATCATTATGTATAGTCAGCCAGCACCTTTTCTGTTTTTGCCCTGACCTTCTTGGGATATCTTTTCTGTTAGCACATGTCTACCCTATCTTTCTACGGTAGGAACACAGGCTTCTATAGACACCTGTGTTTGAAAAAAGGCCTGTCTGAGTCAAATAAAGTTACACAGGTCTGGTTTCTGTGTACTGGGAACTATACAAAGCCTATAAAAATATGAATGCCTCAGAAACGGTGCACAACATTCCTGTGTCCTGACTTTGAGAATATTCTCATGTTTCTTCCTAATTGTGAGTATAAGTTGAATTATCTTTTTCATCTGAAATGCTTAGGACCAAAGATGTTTCAGATTTTTGTTGTTGGTATTTGCTTTGGATTTGGAGTACAGGAATCTGGGTAGAAATAATGAGATCTTGGGTGTGGGACCCATGTCTAAGCATGAATTCATTTATGTTTCCTCCATAACCATACACATAGCCTGCGGTAATTTTATACATTTTTCTTGGTGCTGGGTATCACACCTGAGGCATGCTGGACAAGCACCACTGAGCTACTTCTCCACCTTTTACAATACCTGTGAATATAAGTTCGCACAGTTTTTTTGCAGAATTTCCCGCTTGGCATCATGTGAGCATACAAGCTTCAGAGTATGGCCATCTTGAGTTTTACTGCTAGGTTGAAGATGGCTATTGTGCTTTCTCAGCCTGTACATGAGCATGTTTTTGTTTTTGTTTGGCAGAACTGGGGATTGAAGTCAGGCCCTTGTGCTTGCCAGGCAAGAGCTTATTCTACTGAGCCATTTTCCTGGCCCCCTGTTTTTGTTTTTAATTGCAGGAAACTTCAGAGACTCTCTGTCACAGCTATGGTTGGTTGGTTGGTTGGTTGATTGGTTGATTGGTTGGTTGGTCGGTTGGTTGGTTGATTGATTGATTGATTGATTGATTGATTGATTGATTTTTACCAGGGATTGAACTCAGGACCCTACATTTGCCAGGCAAGTATTTAAGCCACTGAGCTGTCTCCCTGACCCTATGGTTTTAATTAATTAAAACATTTTGTGAGTTTTCAATGAGGAGGAAAAGGGGACATTATTCAAACCAGTTCAACTGCAAATCCCATGTCTGATGTCCCCTTATAAAGCTTTTTCCTGGAAAGATGTTTGTAACTTCCCTGGGAGGGAACTTGTATATCAAAAGGAATGTACACAGGTCAGCATAGAATGTACACAGGGCTCAGGGAATGGGATTTGGGGAGCACATACACTTGGATTTGGATTAATCTCTCAGTTATACAACTTCCTTGCTGAATGATTTGGGGAGAGTTTGTAAACACTTGGTGGAAACACATATGAGAAATGACAATGATGTTGGCCTCACAGCGTTGTGCGTATTAATAAAGGGAACTATATGAAGCAAATGCTTGTGCAAACCTGAACTCCTGGTCACAGTTGGGTCAATTGGATTTATTAGTAAGTTGGATAAATAAATTAATTAACAGGTTCTTTGTGTCTTTCTCCTGACCCAAGGTTTTCTTCTTTCTAAAAAAGTTTGTGATTATTTTTGAATCAAGTTTTTTTTAAGAGGTTAAACTCTTCAAAATAGAAGTGTGTCTCATCTTTGTATATATCTGGCCATAGCTAATAAATGTTTGTTATGTTTGGCTGAAATTTTTTAATGTTAAAATGAGTGTGGTTATCATTACGTAATGCAACAAGCTGCTGTGTTAGTAGTTAGTTGATAAAAATGTGTGTATGCTGGAGAAGTGACATGCAGTAGCGTTACCTTCGGGGAGCTCCCAGCAAACACTGCATCACTGACCCTAGGGGAGGTGTAGAGTCAGGGTCCTGTAAATCGCAGGCACAATATTTTTGTGAACCTATTGCACAACCTTATTTCTAATGTGTTTCTACTTAGAGACACTTTATTTAATAGATTGTTGATTCTCTGCCGTGGAACTCATGCCACTAGCACTAATTACTGCCTGCATGAGGCCTGTCTCACATGCAGCTCATCATAGCCTCTGCTTAGAGCACTGGACAACGTTTCTCCACTGTGCTGTGTGCCATCTTTACAGTGAAATCCTCAACAGGAAGTTTAAGAGCAGGAAAAAAAAATGGTTTAAATAGATTACAAAAAGGACACTTGTTACAGCAGGGGGGATGAATTAGCAAGCCAGAGCCTCACCATTTTGTCCTCAGCTAGGAATGACAGCAAGCAGAATTTGCAGCCAGTGTGTGTATATCTGTGAATATCTGCAAAAGCACCATGAGTATTGGTGAGCTTACAAAAGATGCCAAGAGAGAAGGCATATTCACATGTTTAAAATCTGTGAGCGATGAAGGTCGATGGTAGCTTCATCAAAGCCAACTGACAGGGCACACAGAATCTCTGTTGCAGGTAAAGCGCTTGCCTGCTCTTTGAACAGCTCCCACTGCATTAGTATTAATGGGTGACACAGGCCTCTGTGGGTGCTGTTACAAGCCCCTGGATACTCGCACTGGGCAGGCCAGCTGCAAGGCTTGCTCCTTAGAGCAGGCTGTGAGGGAACCCTACCTCTTTCTGCACATGCACTTTCTCTTCTGGCCTAAGCTTATGTGTTATGCTGGGTGGATAAGATTTAGAAACACTTGCTAATAACACAAACAAACAGGTTGCTTTTTTCATTTGTTGAGGTGATGGTGATATATGAAGAGAAATTGTCCCTCAGGTGGTCCAAATCCAGGGTAGAAAGTAAGTGCCAAAGAATTCTTGGGTTGAAGTGCTGGTCACCCAGGAAGGATAGGATCAGCCCAGAAGTTGATCCATACCCCACTGGAAGAAGCAAGTGCCTGTAATGGCAAGAGAATGGCTTCTCTGGCAGTCTTTCCTTACCACACCCTGACCTAGGTATCTCTGTGGTGGAGAGGTCCTAGGCTGCGTCAGCCATGCCGCCTGTACTGTGACCGGCAAGAGTCCCTGAGGTAAGCAGACAACAGCAGTTGTCTCCACTCAAGTGCGGAGGAAAGGACTCAGGGATGGTAGGTACCAAGCAGCCAGGTGGTGAAGCAGTTGTTCCATAATATTACTAATGTGGTCCTATCCTGTTTTTGTTTTTGTTTTTTTGCTTTTTTGTTTAACTTATTAGGGCTCTTTTTTCCCTGTCAGCGATGGGAAAGGATATTCTGAGGGTAATGTTGCATCACTGAGACTGAAGTTACAGTGTGCTCATGAAAACAGTTGCAATTGTTGCAGATCAGGACAACTAACATTACTGAAGACTTAGCATGGTCTGGAATTTGATGCATACTTTGTGTATTAGCTCACTTAGTCAACTTTCTACCTTTTGTAATTTGAATACTGAACACCCTCAAAAAACTCAGGTGCTTGGGCCTGGTCCCCAGCGTACAGCTTCCTCTTAGCTAGTAGACTAGCTAAGAGGTGGCTAAAGGGAGGACATTAGGTCACCATGGAGAGGATTCTGGACCCTGTTCCTTCTTTGCTCTCTTGCTTCCTGGCCATGAGATGTGTGGCTTTTGCTTTGCTATATGCTACTTGTGTGGTACTGCCTCACTACAGACCTAGGAGCAGTGGGACCAACTGTTCATGGACTGGAACCTCTAAAACCATTAGTCAAGATAAACCTCTTCTCTTTATAAGTTGATTTTCTCAGGTGCTTTGTTGTAGTGAGGGAAAGCTGACTAACATACCCTTTTGCTCCAACAATTCTCCAAATAAGCAGGTGCTCTTACACCAATTGACTAAGCAGTTTTTTGAGGCCATGGCAACATATCTAGTTGTTGCTTCAGGTTTTATACCATTCCTTTAGTTACATAATAGTAATGCAACAGCATCAGTGTGATGCTTCTGGTGCTCCAGATTATGGTCTCAGAATTCATCAGCAGTGCATTGGCTTTGTTCATGAACTCTATACAATGACTTTGCTCGCAGAGTCTGAAGAGATAGTAAGATGCCCTGCCTTCAGGAATTGACAGTCTTGGGAGCTGGAAGTGGCAAGAAACAGGCACTTGCAAGTGCCACCAAAGAGTGCATGGTGCCCTGTGGACTTCGAGAGATTGGAATAAGGCAGGGGAAGGGCAGATTAATAAGGGAGTCAGAGAACAATGGGAGAGATGTCTTAGGAGAAAAGGTATCCAATAGGTCTAGAATATTTCCTGAGAGCATTTGAGGCCTTCACTTAGGCGCCAGACATCAGCCATAAAGGGGCCACTCCCCCCTATCATCCCAATGGTTCCTCTGCAGCCGCTGCCACCACTGTAGAAGCCTGAAGCTGAATGAGGGATTGCCCCTTTGGGCCTTGGGGATTTTGCTGCATATTGGGCAGCCTGGATTCCTCAAGCATGTGTTCACACACCTGGGGCACATGTCCTCACCTGCTCTGCCATTAGAAGCAATGTAGGAAAGCCCAGCACCAAACATTTGGTGGTGAAAAGACACTCAGAAGAGTCTATGATTTTAGATTTCTATTTTAAATTAGTTGTGTAAGTTTTGTTTTCTAAATTCTTTATTGTTTGGCTTTTTATTTTAAAGAACTGTGGTTCAGACTGAAGTATGTCTTAAATTTGAGACCCAGAGACAAGTTGCATTGACCCAACAAGAGCTGACAATGGGCCCAGCCTCTGGGATACATGGAGTTAGCTGTCCAGGGTGGGGCTCTCCATCCCTGTCTCCAAGAGTGCCCTGCAGGCACCCAGTATGCTCTTTGTGAAGAGGCAATAGAAGCCCCTCTTCCCAGAACTCTGTCATAGCTTAGTAAAACTAAAAAGACATTGCTACAATTATAGCAATAATTGAATATTTGCTATATTCAATTTGTTTATAATATTTCTCTTTATAAGTTGATTTTCTCAGGTGCTTTGTTGTAGTGAGGGAAAGCTGACTAACATAC
>NDGN011397673.1:0-10953 GCA_002564285.1 Tympanoctomys barrerae
GGTGAAGTAGCCTGAGTGGCCTCCAAGCCACAAGTGGAAGAACTCGCTACTTCCGTTACCACACGAGGTTCTTCACAACTGGAGGGCAGCCTGCGCTGTCCAGGGGCCGCACTCCACCACTGGTCTTCAAGAAAAATAGTTGGCTGCAGATGTCTGCCCTGTGTGAGTTTAAAGCAAGCACCTCTGTTGCTCCCATAACCGGCCACATCTCCGAGCAAAGCATGTAGCCAATATCATATCCTGCTTTTCTTGTGAAGTTAAAATATTACCCTTCACTGCTCATGGTCTCTGGTGTCTGAAAGTCTTGGTGTTGGGCTCATAGCTTTTGGAGTTGTAAAATAAGGATGATGATAGTCCCCCTTGCTGCTTAGTACTGTTCCCCACCTCCTTCCCTGAGTCATTGCAACCACCTAATCCCTGTGCATTACTTATTAGGTGTAATAAATGAAGAAAGTCACTAACTGAGCCAGATCTGGGGCTCTAACCCTCGCCCACTGAGTCCACCTTCCTGCTTCCCCTTGCAGGTAGCCCCTAGCAGCATGCAACAAGCAGCACAGCTAGGTCATTTCTGGTGTGTCTTCGGGATTGGCTGGTGTCCTGCTCAGGGATGTGAGTTCCATGAGCGTAAAGGCGCTGTCTCACTGCTCTGTGCCTTGATGTATCTCAGGCAGCGAGGACAGTCGCCTTCACCTTGTTGGACCATCGCTGCTCTCATCCGGGTCCCTCCTGGCTGCGGTGTTCTGTCACTGTTTCACTGGTAGAGAAACTAAGGTCAAGAGTCACTTGGTGATTTACAAAAGATGACAAAGTGAATGAGTGGGCAACAAAGCCCAGATCTCCTTATAGCCAGCCCAATTCTTTGCCTAAATCCCAACTCAATCTAGCTGCACTTTTATTATGCTATAAAATGAATAAGTTTATGAGTTCATTCCCGGGCACATTATTGCTTTTATATCACATCAAAGAACTTAAGACGGGCAAAAGATATAGCCCTATTGATTGTCCTCAGAAACTCAACTTTTCTATCCCTCAAGGAATCCCTGCTTAAGGCTCATTCCGAGGACACGAGCCATTCTCTCCCAGAAGCCAGCTTCCAATAAGTCTACCTGTGCATCGAGGCAGGTGTTAGGTTCTGTGAAATCAATATCTGAATCAAGAACCCTTTTCTGCTCCCATCCACCAGACCTTTACACAACCTCAGCAGTAGCAGGGCATTTTGAGGTGGAGATATTTGCTGCTCCTGAGTGCTCTGTGAGTTCCTGTCTTCTAGGAGAAGCCCACGTGGCACAGGGAGTAGTCAGGGTAACTCGGTCCTGCCCTGAATTAGTCATTGTGTCCCTGGGGCTGATACGTACAGTAAAGTTAGGATAGTGGCTGAAGAAGAACATGGCAGCTCAAGAAGTAAGAGAAGATAGGCGATGGCACGGTTGTTGGTGCAAGTGTGCAGCACTCACTGATATACCCCTTGCGGGCATTGGTGCTGGGCATTGCGTGGATCAGTTCCTCTCTCCCCCTCCTTCCATCTCTCGATCAACTTTCCATTGGAGAAATATCTCTCTCCCTACTTCCTGCGATCTATTATTTTGGTTTTTACTTATGTAAAGAAGTTTGGATCTGTCTTTCTGTGAAGAATGGCTGCAGGGGCTGCCAGGTATGCTTATACTTGTTTAAGCATACATTGTTTTTTCATCACCAGTAACAGAGCGCACCTCCTGGTCCTCAAGTCTCTTGATTCCATGTAAGCTGGAGTGGGTCGCTCCAGCAGCAGGCAAGTGGAGAGACTTGGCGTGATGCACACACAGGCGTCTCCTTGCCATGCTCTCTGCGTGGCTCCTGGCCAGAAGTCAGGGGTCCTCTAGAGGCTGCACAGGGCAAGTGGTCTTGCCTTTAACTCAACTGACGCTCCCTGAGGGATACGCTAGTGCTTCTGATGACAATAATAATAGCTTGGCTGAATATACTTCTTAAGCCCTGCCTCATACATTTATAAATTTTTAGATGATTATAAAATCATTCTGAGTTAGTTATGGCAGATTCTTATTGAGTTCTTTATAAATGAGATATCCAACCTGAAAAGTTGCTGACCCACTAGATCACATACGTGTGAATGACAAAGCCCAAATCTAAGTCCCCTTGGCTTTTCAGTGCTTCCGCAGTAACACTCTGCCTCCTGCCCACGTGATAGCTCATCTCAGATGTCCTGAGGGTGCCTCACATACGTGCCCCAACCTAATTATAATTTCCATTGCTCAAGAAAAGCCACTCCATCTTCTCCTCTTTTCTCTGCTTGTTGGCTAGCTGCCCTGGCCCCTCGTGACCCATCCTAGAAACCTCAGAGGAGCCCCTGAACAGCCCTTTCTGCTTACGCATGAATCAAGGTTGGCCAGCATTTCCAGGTCTGAGATGCCAAAGCTCTTGCCTCATCCTGCAGCACTGAAAAGCCTCGGGCCCTCATTCTCTGTCTGGCCCACAGTAACATGCAGTCATTTGGCTCCTTTACCAGCTCATCCTTGGACTTCTTCTCAGTTCTGAGGAGACCGTGCTAGGCAAAAGCCAGATATTGCCCTTGTTTTCATGGTGTGCTGATCTTTAATGAAAAAGTAATCAAATAATCACTCCAACACACATAAGAGGGCAACTGTGACAATTGCTGTAAGATAAACCACATGCTCACCCTCCCTCAGGAGCGGTATTGGGTGGTACACCTAAGCCATAACTATGATCATGGCACACCCTCTGCTTTAAAATGATGCCTGGTGCCTGCTCGTAAAATCCAAACTCACTTGCCTGGCATACGTGTCTCTTCACGATCTGGCTCCCCGCACCAGATTAGGTTGCATGCAAGCGGTAAACTCGTCCCCCTCCCCCAGTGAACTCATCGTATGACTAAGCCTTGCCTGGTAGATACGTGTCCCCTTCTTGGCACCCCCTGAAGAGCTCGGCAGCCTCATTATTCCACGGCTTGGCTTCAGCAACACTCAGCTCAACTGCGGTGATCCCGCCCGCTCGGAGGTGTAACCAATTATGCCCGCCAGTCGGGCGGCACTCCACCATGCTAGTATAGTTACCTACATTTTATGTGCACCCCCGTCCCTCAGATTGAGAACCACTTGTGGACAGAGATCATTTTAATTAATATAGTGTTGAGTTTATTATTACAGAGAGCCAGAACATAAACGCATGAAAGAGGAGACAAAAATCTTTGGATCCTTTATTTTCTTTAATTTCTGATAGACACTCCTTTCACCCCAGTTCTTCCTTGAGAAATATTCCCTCCTATTATTTTGTCTTAGAAGTCACCTGTAGACAGTTCCGGAGGTCTCCATGGCCTCCTGTCCCCCCATGCACTGCACACTCTCACCCTCCTGCTTCTTAAACCCAGAGGCAGTGGGAACAACCCACTCTTCCTTAGTGCCTCCTGTGTGCCCACATTTGCATCATGGCTGAGTAAGTGCTCACAAAGTAGCCATATCAAAAGATGGGATAGTAGCTCTTTGGAAAGCCTTTGGCCATTTGATTTCTATTTCATTTTTGTTTTTAATAGTGGAATTAATGAAGTAACTGTCAACTCTGTGTCCCTTGCCCTTCCAACATCGCACAAGTCTACATCATGTTCCCTCCAAACTCACAAGTGTTACCCGTTGGATCCCAGGGTTTGCAAAAGGAAATTGAAAAACGCAGGACACTACTTGAGAATAACTCTATGGAAAACTCATTTTGTGACCTGTTAAGAATGTGAGGAGATAAAAATGGTCGAAGAAAACTGTAGTGATTGATTAAAAATGCACTCTTGGAAGTGAAGTAAGATGTTATTAAAAATAGACACTTTTTAAGGTCCTAGGATCTGACAATTGAAACAAACCCTTCCTACACACTATGAAATTTTATATTCTCAAACCGAGCAGTCACAGAAGTCATAAAATTGAGAATCATGCCCAGATTATTTATGTAGATCAGAATAATGAATAAATATCTTTGTAAAATAAAAATAAAAAGTAATAACCCAGCAGAACTGTTGGAGAGAACATGATGTTATTTGCCATTTCCACTCCTGAAACTGGTATAGAATAGTGCATAACCAGAGTGCTCACTTGCACAGATATGCGTGCAAAGAGACACCAATTCTCTCGGCCTTACACATGGAATTTTGTAGTTAGTCTCCATCCCAGTCTCTAGCCTTGACCATTTGCTCAGACTCCCAGGCATGCACTGCCATTTTCAGTGTATGCTACAGCTTAAAAAGGATTAATTAGGATGACCTTCAGATAAAGAGTGGAAACCCAGAGATAGGTCATTTCACTTACGCATGTCTGTGTAATGTGTTACTTCTACAATTTTGTGACTTAACACAACCACAATGTCTTTGACACTGAGCAACTCTTCCACTTCATGTGACTCTGCCTGTGGTTCCCATGTGGCACCAAGCTGGGGCAGGGCTGGCCCCAGACTTCTCTACCCGCATTCTGGAGCAGTGGCAGGGATGGATGGAGGATGTGACTGGGTGCATCCTGATCCAGATGCTGACCTGTGTTCTGAGGGCTTTTCCCCATGGTCTCCGCAGCAGAACCACTGCACTTGTCAGCAGACCACAGGAAAGCTGCCAGTCCACTCCAGGGCATGCCAGACCTGACCAGCATCATGCAGGATTACCCGCTGGCCACAGCAGTCAGGGACCACGGCATCCATAGGGAGGGAGCAGGCCCCACCTCTTGCTCACCTGTGGAACAATCTATAGCTGTCTTTGGTCTACCCATGGATGTTGACAAAATGTGTATGTATATTTGACTTAGAATGCAGATTTCACTGGCTTCTCTTAGTTCATTTTTAATTTTTTTTCTCTTAGTTCACTGAAAAGAAAGATTTGTGTTAATATTGTTTGGACACTATTTCATGTCTGTATCTTGTATAATGAGTGACTGCTATAAAGATAATATGCAGCATAGTCTTATTCTCATATTAGCCTTTTTAAAAAACATTTTTATTCTTTAAAGAGAATAATAGTAAAAATAATTAGAAATGACACAGAACTCAAATAAACAAAAAAATAAACAAAATGATAGGAATTCAATAATCATTGTTATATTGCATATTGTTGTCTTCACATTAATTGTTCAGATTATCAGATATAAACATGTAAAATTGGTCAAAAAAGTTATAAAAAATTAAAAAGAGAAAAAAAAATAAGCATTAACTGTTCCTTCAGACCAGCAGAAATCTGTAGTACAATTATCCAAGCTTTACTCTTTAAAGTAAAATAAACAATTATCCAAGCTATCCTGTGTACATACAGAAATATATATTTTCCCTTCCTTATTTCTTTTGTCCTTTTGTCACCATCCCAGTTGTTCCTTCCCTTTGAACAGATACTTTCCCTTTTGTTGTGCCTTTCAGACTTTATCTATTCTTTCAGGTGCTTATACTAGGGAGACAATACAGAGTTTACACATGCGGGTCTGATTTATTTCACTTATGAGTATGGTCTCTATTGTACCCATTTACCTATTAAATCTTTGAATCTATCTTTCTTTATATCTGAACAATCCTCCCTTGTGTTAAAAAAAAAAAAGCACATCTTTTTTATCCATTCCTCAGCTGATGGGCTTTTGGGTTGCTTTCAAGATTTAGCTCTGACAAATCACACTGCTATCAACATGGGTACATATATATCACTGAGGGATGATGCTTCTAATACTTTTAGAAAAATACCCAGGAGGGGAATAGCTGGGTCAAATGGGACCTCTAATCCTAATTTTTTGAGCAATCTCCACTCCGATTTCCACAGTGTTTGTACGAGCCTGCCCTCCCACCAACAGTGGAGAAGGGCTCTTTTTTCCCCACAGCCTCTCCAGCATTTGTTATCAAGTGATTTCTTTCTTTTTTCTTTTTTTTTTTTAGGGAAGGGTCTACAGGGTGTTCAGGGTCTACCACACCCAGTCTCAATGTCTCAGCACACCCCAGGGGCAGGACCAGCACGACAGGCCTGGGGATTGAGTCCCCAGCCCCTGTGCCTGCTTGCAGGCGCTTTAATCCGCTGAGCTATTTGGTCAGCCCTCGGTTGATTTCCTAATGATAGCCATTCTTTCTGGGGTGAGACAGAATCTCAGTGTTGTCTTAATTTGCATTTCTCACATGACCAATGATGTTGAACTTTTTCATAATTTTTGCCACTTGTAGCCTATTTTAAAACTTTTATTTTTGTTCCCTTTAAATAATAACTTTTTTAAAAGAATGCGGAGTTTAGACTTATAACCTAGGTGGAGCAGAATATCTGCACATCCAGTTACTAACTGGGTGCTCATCCAGCCCTTGTTTACTGTGTTGAGCACCGAGCTGCTCCCTGATGGGCTGGGGCAGGGCGGGGCTCTCCCCCGGGAGCCCACATCCAGATGTGAACCTGAGTCATGCTGCGGTGAAAATGGCAAATGGCCCTAACAGAGTTCTTGGCCCCTGAAGTGGACAGAGTGCTGTCTGATTTGGAGAAGGGCAGACAAAGGCAGGCGAGAGGAGCAGGACTTTAGACGTGGGGGCTGAGGGGCGGGAGAGATGGCTCAGTAGAGTAAGTGCTTCCCTGGCAAGTGCAAGGGCCTGAGTCAATCCCTGGTTCCGCAAAAAAAAAAAAAAAAAAAAAAGAAAAAGAAAAAGAAAAAAAGTGGGGGCTGAAAAAGGGGAGGAGTGGATAGACGCATGTGTGCGTGCTTATCAAATGCACTCCAAAGAAAACCAGAATCATGGTTACCAGAGAGAGGGGTGGGAGGAACTGAGGAAGGTGAGTGTACAAAATGAGACAGAGGAAAGGTTCTTTTAAGGAATGACTTTTTGAGAATTATTACACTGTGCCTATAATTAAGAAGGATGTATAACGTATTTCAAAATCACCCAAAACAAAGACTAGATTCTTAATGTCACCACACACACACACACAAAGACAGGCAAGTATGCCAGGTGAGAGAGATGTTAATTCCTTGGATTGAATAATTCCATAATATATGCAAGTGTCGACATATAGGGTGGCTCATAAATAGATAAAATTGTGAGTTAAAAGTAAAAGGTTTTGAAATAATAAAGTACAGGCTGAGCGCGGGCATCAGGCTGAGACTGATTTGCAGTGAGATAACCCAGTGACCTGAGGGTGAGCATTTCGGGCTGCGTGGGCAACTTCATATCAAAGCCTGTGATTGTTTCCCTTGTTTTATCGCGTACAGACCGGCTTGCGTGTTGCCGCATTCAGGCTGTGAGCGCGTGCATGCGAGCCTTGCGCTAGCGGGGGGCAGCAGGGTCGCGAAGAGCCAGCCCCTGAGCATCTTGCACCTCGAGCCGCGAGGAGATTGGAAAGCACGAGGGCACAGAAAGTTCTCTGAGTTAGGAGGAGTCCACTGAAAGAGCGGAGGGGGAAGGCAGCCCGAAGGAGCAGGGCAGAGCTTATCTGTGAGGAGCACGGTAGAAGCTGCAGTCAGGTAAGCAAGAACCGCAGAGGCGCCCACAGAGCCTTGCGCATCCAACTGTATCCCACTCTGGGGCTGCGGGAGGCTTGGGGAGGCCGGTGAGCGTCGCGATCTCCCTGGATGCTCTCTGCTCCTTTTTCTCTTTTCCTGCGCAAGGCCTTGTTCACGTCCCACCATCTTTAGGCCCAGTATCTGGACTGGTGCCCCTCACTCTCCTTACATGAAATATGATAAACCTTGGCATGGCGTCACTGACATCGCACACTGTTAATTACATTCCTACTCATCCTCCTGAGTACCTTGAGCACCTTGTGAGCAAAACTCCACCTCCCGCTTCCCAGTCTCCCTCGGAATCAAGCACAGCCTCTCGCTCGTGGCGACACCCATTTGGTATGAGCTGATACATATGACAGGCGGTGTTTTAGGAATCGTGATCCAATAAAAGTGCCTGGAACAGCTCAGAACACAAAGTAGAGCAGTAGTGAGCAGATGACAATTGCCACAAGGGTGTAAGTCATGAATTCTGAGACCTGGGAGTGGCAAGGGAAAGCTATTGCGGAGAGTGGTGCCGCCATTGAATGTGTCCCTGCATATCTTTTACGTGCAAAGTCCTGTAGACCACGTCCTAAAGTTGCGCACCATGTCCATGCATAGCCAACTTTATGTATTAAGGAATGTTAAAAATAAGCTCCAACACTGACAAATGTTTCAGAATGCTGAAACATCCCTTTCTTTCTTTTTTTTTTTTTAAATGGAAGTGTTCAAGGTCTCACTACTAGATCAGATTCGTAGTGATCTGCCTGTTCACAGCCTTCCAAGTGCTGAGATTACAGGTGCACGCCAGCACGCCCAGTCTCAGTTGCCATCAGCGCGCCCTAGCGGTGGGGCCAACACGGCAGGCCTGGGGATCGAAACCCTGGCTCCTGTGCCTACATATCTGTCTAATTTGTTATGTCCCTGTATTATAGGCTTGTCTCCTACACTACTGATTTCTTTGGGAAACAAGAGCTTTGTTAACAGCCAACAAGCCACGGCAAAGAATTAATATAATTTTCTGACTAATGTGGCTTTAAAAGATAAGCAAGTTACTTGCATTGAATTCAACATCAAGTGAATGTAAATTACTTCCCCACCTCCTGATTTCCCAGGAAAAGTAAACGCCAAGTTTCCAGTAGCCATACCCATGATAGATAGCATCCTGCAGTCACGCCTAGTAACACGCGTCCTGCTCCAGTGATGCTCGGAGTTTCTCTAACACCAAAGAGATCCATCTCGTTAAGCTTCCTTAGCTGCACATTGCTCTAAAATGAAATGCTTGGCCTTGTTACCTCTTTAGACAAGATGACACTCTCAAGGGTGCACACTGTTACCATCTACTTTAACGCATCCTCGCCACATAGCTTACCATGTGTGGAAACAAAAGACTTTGACATTCTGGCATCGAAGGTGAGCAGTAGCATGAAACAGACTTGGTGGCTGTCTGAACTGACATCGTGTGAGTCAGAATTTTGTCTCCATATGGAGCCTTGCTGTCAGAAGTACATGACTAAGTCTAACCCAGGTTTCATTCCATCAACAAGGTATTCCATACCTTTCTGGATAATTCATGCCTGAGACCAGTAAGTCCTCAGAAATTCTTGTTGTCTCTCCTACACTGTTGTTCTTTGGGGCCACCATCAGATATCTAAAAATGCTTGAGCATGGCAAGTACATATGGATCTAATTTATGAATTCTACTCCCCATTTGCAAGTGCATATGTGGTGTGTGTATGTGGTGTGTGTGTGTGTGTGTGTGTTCATCTCTAACCTTTTCCCTCTTGCCTGTTTCTGCATTTCATTCTGAGTCCACCAGAATTGCCCCTGGAACACTCTTCAGCACCTGGCCCATGGGAGCTAAGGAGTAGTCTGCTGGAGCCACAGGACCTTTGCTTGCCCCCAGAAGCCCCAGTGTTCAGGGTCACGATGCAGAATTTTGGGTCTGGAGCAGCAGCCCTGCGTTTGCTTCCAGGTTCTGTTCCCAGGATGCTAGAAGTCATGCTGAGAGCATCTGACATGCTGACTTATAACAGAATGTCATACATTTTAGAAGCTCAAACAATCCTTGTTCGGGCATTACTTTGCAGTTTGGGCAAGGCCCAGTAGAGACTTTGGCTTCTCACCCCACATGCTGCCATTGGGGATGAGGATCCACACGCATAGGCCAGTATATATGGTTCAGTCAGACGGCGACAAGCTAGTCCCGGAAGACAACCCATCACTCTTCGGGGTACTTACCAGGGCTCTCAAGTCCGTCCTCATGGGCTCTGCCTGCAGGCCCTCAGCTCATGCATGGCATGGCTACTGGCTTCCAAGAAAGAGGGGCCATTTCCAAGTACCCTCAAACATTAAGCCTGGAGGTGGGGGATGTCATTTTACCACATTCTTTTGGACAAATAGCCATGAGCCTGGACTAGATTCAAGGGTGTAGGAGAAGAACCCTGCCTCTCAGGAAGAGAGGCTCTCCCAAGCAATTTCCAGCCATCGCACATGGCAGAAGAGACCTCTGGATTGTTGTGTGGCTCCGGAAATATGAATTTTATCATCAAAAATGAGAGTTAAATTCAGCATCTATGGCTTTTCCAACGAGGGGGTTGGTCTGGCTTCCAAGTCCTCTCTTGGTCTTCATCAGTCTCCTTCTTCATTAAAAGAGAAGAGAGATTTGAGGCTTGCTGAGCACGTGTTGGGTGCAGAGCCTGTCATATATGTTGTTTCATTTTCTTTTTTTCATTGCCTCTAAGGCACACCTTTTTTCACATTTTGATATTTCTGAGTTGTACATTTTACAATCTAGGAAGTCCTGTAATCACTATAGGTCATATGGAAGTCTTGTGTGCATGCATTTGGCTGTGATTGTTTGCATTTTTATCACTTCAAAGTTTAATTGCTATTTTAAATTGCTCCAGAAATATTACACTATAATTCAGCATTGAGAAGAGAATGTATTGTGAAAGCCAAAGGTCAGGGCAACAGTACTATCAGGGAAGCAAATGTTGACCCTGGAAGAACAGCCACCCTCTGGGATGTCTTCACGAAGCAGCAGTCTGAGCTCCGCGTGCAGATAGAATGGCATCACAAGTAAGCGAAGCCGCGTCACGTCTTAGTACCGAGATGCATGCACAAGGTTGCCTATCGCATGCCGAGCTGGCAGCCAAAGGCAGGCAAAATTACCAGGGTCTTCAGGACACAGGAAGGAAATCTCGAAGCAATAGGAGGCTGACATTTTGCCTTGCATAGGTCTATCAAAAGTGTCATATCATAGTTTAATTTGTAGTAGTTTTAATTATTCATGATTAGTGTTGTATTTTCAAAAATATATCTTGGATTCATCAAAATGCATAGTTCTTATCAAAAAATCTGCAAAGCATACACAGATTCCTCTTTCACAAATGAGGAAGCTGTGGCTCAGAGAGGTGAAGTAGCCTGAGTGGCCTCCAAGCCACAAGTGGAAGAACTCGCTACTTCCGTTACCACA
>NDGN011397682.1:0-21370 GCA_002564285.1 Tympanoctomys barrerae
CACACACACACACACACACACACACACACACACTAAATAAATAAATGTTTAAAAAAATAAAATGGCAAGGTGATAAGCTAAATAAAGATATGTGTGGTGTGTAACTGAGGTGTTTTTTTCTTCTTTGTACCAGGAATTGGACTCAGGACCTTGTGCTTGCCAGGTAGGCACTTGTGCCGCTGAGGTCTACGGAAGCTCTCACTACGGGGCTCAGAAGCTGGGATCCAGTCTTTCCTTTGTAGACCTGAAGATCTTGGTATTAACTGTACAGAGCCCGAAGTGGGTAATAGAAAGTGAGTTTATACCCCAAAAGTAACCGTAGAGAGGCTACAGTATTTACAATAGGATTTTTGTCCTATGGCAACCTATACAGGAAGTTAACTTTTCTAAAAAAATGTATTTGGTACAGGGTCTCACTGTGCAGCTGAGACTCTCATGGATCCTCCTGTCTCAGCCTCCCCAGCACTAGGATTATAAGCCTGCGCCACCACGCCTGGACTCAGGGAGGCCCTGACTCAGGAAGTCAACTCCTCATCCTGGGGATGGCAGTTTGCGGGTTAGCTCAGCTGTTTAAAGCGCCTGCTTGGGCAAACTCAGTCAGGCGCAGGGACTGTAGTTCAATCCCCAGCTCTACAAGCTACACAAGACCTGCCCTTAAGGCAACCTGAGCTAGAAAAAAAAAGGAAAAAATCCTTCCACCCTAGGAATATTTGTATGTACATCAAAATGTCCCAGTGGTGATTCCCCGAGGCAGGCAAAAGGCCCTGTTGGGAACCTGCCTGGGAGAGGCCGGAGCAGCCCGCATTGCCTCGGCGGATGCAGACTGTCCGTGACAGCTGGTGCCAGACTTGGAGCGCCTTTCTTTTTCTCTTTTCTTTTCTTTTCTTTTCTTTTCTTTTCTTTTCTTTTCTTTTCTTTTCTTTTCTTTTCTTTTCTTTTCTTTTCTTTCTTTCTTTCTTTCTTTCTTTCTTTCTTTTTTGCAGTACTGGGGATTGAACTCAGGACCCTGCGCTTGCCAGGCTGAGCCCCTTTTCTTTTGTTTCTTTTGGGTTAGACTTTTTGCTGGATATTGAAGACCAAGTCAGAATAAGACCTGGGAGACACACACATTTTTTAAGGCCGGTTAGGGCTCCTCAGGTACTGCTGTGGGGAGGAGCCGCGCATCACCAGTGTGTCATCGGCCCCATGAGTCATGGTCTTGCCTGGCCACGGGGCTCTTTTTGAAAGCGTGGGCCACTGTGCCCCAGTGACTTTCCTCTCGGTAGCTCTCTGAGGTCCTCGGGTGACTCACGGGACTTGCAAGGCCCGTTCAGTTCCTGGTCATGACAAGAAAGTGCTGTACACCAAGGCACAGATGGAAAGAGTGGAGCTCGGCAAGCGTCTGAGCACGCTCTGTGAGTGCTAAAGTGAGGACGACCCACGAACTGGGAGAAGAGATTCTCAAGATGCATATCCAGCAAGGACCGAGGACTAAACTGTGCAAGCTACCCTTTCGCCCTAATGTGGAACAATCTGATTAAGACATAGGCAAGGCCGGGAAGAGGGCTCAGCGGAATAAGCGCTTCCCTGCAAGCACAAGGGCCTGAGTTCAATCCCTGGTTCTGAAAAAAAAAAGAAAAGAAAAAAGACAGGCAAAAGAAGCCAGGTCCCTGCAGGGCTGAGCTAAATGTCCACGAGAGGCAGGCCACACTTTGGAAGGTGGACGCAGCAGTGTCACAAGTTTGAGCCCAGCCTGAGCAAATGAACAGCATAGTAAAACCCTGACTCAGAACAAATAGAACTTGAACAAAAAAAAATGCTTTTAAAATCTGGGAATTGGCTCTGTATGGAGCTCTGGGCTCCGTCCCCGATATGGGGGGCCTGGGATGAGGGTCTTCATGCTGACAGAGATCCCACATCACGGGTACTTCAGGAAATGAGGCCTCGTGGGCAGGTGGCCTGAAAGCATGAACTGTCGTCAGCCAGGGCGCGGTGGAATTAGCCCTTCTGGGAGGAAACGGTGGCCCAGGTTCGCATGTGGCTGAAACCCTCGGCTCTGCCGGCCCACCCATGTACACCCACAGGTGGAGGCCAGCTTCCTGCTTGGCTACAGGGGCGAGGCTTGTCACACTGTCTTGTGTCCACAGGGATAAGCACAGAGGAAGGGCCCACGGGGACCTCCCACACCCTGCAGGAGCCCGGGTCTGAGTGTAGACCGCCAGCAGGGGGCACCAGAGTCCCTGGCAGCGGCCCGTACAGCCAGTGCTTAGGTAGGAAAAAGAAAATTACGCCTAAGGGTGGAAAAGCAACTGAGCCAAGGTGGAGGCGAATGCCCGCCCGCGTCCTCCCCTCCCCGGCAGTGGCCAGCTCTGTTTGCCTCTTGGTCAGCATCACCTGACTCTGCCCTAGACAGGCCTCGCAGACAGGGCAGAGGGCAAGGTCCAACTGCAGGACTCCGGGCTCCCCACACCCGCCTGTCCACATTCCAGCGCAGCTGCAAGGTCACAGTGAGGACCCTGACTTCCTCTCTCCCCTCCCAGGGCTCGGGATGGCGGGTGGGTGAGACAGGCAGAGCGGACCCTGGTGGCAGCCCCTGACTTCTGTCACCAGGGCCAGCGTGCCTACCACCTCCACCCCAGGTCCTGATGGAAGCGGACTGAGGAGAGCACGGCAGGCGCCCAGGGCCGTGCACCTGGGCACAGTGGTCCCAGTGCTGTGCGGTCAGCTCTCAGGTGAGTGTGCCCAGCAGGTGGCCTGGCTTGGAACATTCTTGGCCTGGGGACTGCCTTGGTCAGGGAACTGTCTGGCTCTGAGGACCTTCCTGGTATGGTGACACTGCTGGTCTGGGGACTGTCCTGGCTAGGGGCTGACTGGCTCCAGGTACTGTTCCTCTCTGGGGACACTCCTGCTCAGGGCTCTGTCTTGTCCAAGCTTGGAGGTCTAGTCCGTGCTCCTCCCCACCTTCCTGGGGCTGAGACTGAGGGGCCTTCAGTGGCTCCTCTCCCAGAGGCTCCGTGTCCCATGCTTCCTGTGCCCTTTTCTCAAGGGCGCATGAGTGCTGGCGAGGGTACAGGCTGGATGCTGGGCGGCTCGCCTGTCCTCCCTACCCCCCCCTCCAGAGGGGACACACAGCCAGGCCCACCTGCCCTTGGTTTGGTGATGCCCATGGGGAGTGTTTGCATACGTAGAGGACAAGTGACAAGTCCTGGGACTCCGTGTACTGGGGCTGGCCTTCCACCTGGCCTGCAATGTCCAGGTGCAGCAGCTCCAGGAACAGGCTGGCTGGCAGCCCCTCTGTGCAGCAGGCCAGGGTGCTGGGGGCTGAGCCCTGAGCTGGGCAGGAGGAGGGGTGACCAGGCCCAGGAATAATGTGCAGTCAGCCCGGTCACCTGCCTCAGGCCCTCTGGGGCCAGTGAGAGCTCTCAGATTCAGGGTGGAGACTTTCAGGTTTGCAAGAAGAAACAGAGGTCTTTGTTAAAAGGCAGCTGCGCACGGTGCGTGTGTGGCCCCCACCTGCCAGGCTTGGTGCAGGCTCCTGAGAAACCTGCTGGGGTGAGGCTGGGTGGGGCTGGAGTTCAGTCTAGCACGGAGAAGGAGGCTGGGGGGAGGGGAGCAGGGCTGCCCTGTCGCACAAGGTGAGGGGTCCCATCCCTTCTGATGGTCCCACAGAGGCCATTTGCCCGACAGTCACATTGAAAAGGGCTAATCAGACCCTGTGGGCCACCCTAGGACCTGTGCAGTGCTGAGGGCAACTGAGTGGGTGGGGCAGGGGTCTCGGTGCTTACTGCCATCCCCATTCACCCTACAGGCACCCGCACCCACCATGGGGCCGTTGTGGAAGGAGCGGGTCTTCATGGTCCTGCTAGGGGTGGCCACAGCCTCGGGCCTCACTGTGCTCATCCTCATCCTGGTAGAGGCGACCAGCGTCCTGCTGCCTGCAGAGACCAAGGTGCACCCTGCACTGCTGGGGGTGGGGGGACCACTGGCTACTGGACCCTGCTGACCCAGTGTTCCCCCCAGTTCGGGATTGTGTTCGATGCCGGCTCCTCCCATACATCCCTTTTTGTGTACCAGTGGCCAGGGAACAAGGAGAAGGACACTGGTATCGTCAGCCAGGCCCTAGCCTGCCAGGCAGCAGGTGAGCGGGCAGTTCTTGCACAGGGCTGGCAGGGAAAGGTCCATGGGAGGGTTCACAACTGCAGCGCAGGCTGGGCTGCACCCTACGGGACTGTCACCCCACCTTCCCCGTCCCTCTCTGCCCACCCGGAACTGGGGGTGCTGGCGGCCAAGACTACAGCTCCTCCGATGGCAGGGGACAGGGCTGGAGGCTCCACCACCCCAAGTCTACTGCACAGGTGTAGGGCCCACCAGGGAGTCCAAGGGGATCTCCAGGGCTTCAGTGGTGTGGCTTGCAAGCCTCGGGTGTATTTGTGAGGGAGCTGCCATTCTGCCTCCAGCCCTGGCCTGGACCTTGTCCTGGGCACCATTTCAGGGCCTGGGATCTCCTCCTATGCCTCCGACCCCGCCCAGGCAGGTGAGAGTCTGAGGGGCTGTCTGGAAGAGGCACTGGCACTGGTGCCAGCAGCTCGGCAGTGGGAGACGCCTGTTTTCCTGGGGGCCACAGCTGGCATGAGGCTGCTCAGGTGAGGCCAGTGTGGGGCTGTGCATGCAGAGCGGGCAGCAGGGCTGAACCAGCTTCCTGCCAGCTTGGCCCATCCTTGCCCAGGCAGAGGAACAGCTCCCAGGCGAGGGACATCCTCACGGCTGTCTCCCAGGTCCTGGGCCAGTCTCCCCTGGATTTCTGGGGTGCTAAGGTGCTGACTGGACAGGACGAAGGCGCCTTTAGCTGGATCACTGTCAACTACCTGCTGGGGAGGCTGATCCAGGTGTGTGGTGGCCCAAGGGCGAGGCTGGCAGACGGGCAGGGCAAGGCCGCGGCCAGGGCTGAGCGCCTGTGTGTGCACAGTACTCCTCTGGACAGTGGACTCAGCCCGCCGAGGGGACACTGGTGGGCGCCCTGGACATGGGAGGGGCCTCCACCCAGATCTGCTTCGTGCCCCCTGGCCCCATCCTGGACCACAGCAGCCAGGCCACCTTCCACCTCTATGGCACCAATTACAGCGTCTACACGCACAGCCACCTCTGCTTCGGGCGTGACCAAGTGCTGCTCAGGCTGCTGGGCGGGCTGCTGCAGGTGGGTCAGTGTGGGGAGACCAGCATGCAGGCTCGGGGGGCCCCGGCTGGAGCTCAGCCCTCGGCCCTCCCTGCAGAGCAGCCCATCTGCCTTGCTGCGACACCCATGCTACCACAGCGGCTACCGGACCACCCTGCCCGTGGCCACCCTGTCTGAGTCGCCCTGTGTCCACACTATGACGCCCCTGGACCCCATGCAGAACCTCAGCGTTGAGGGCATGGGCAACCCTGGGGCCTGTGTCATGGCCATCCGCAAGCTCTTCAACTTCAGCTGCCAGGACCAGGGAGACTGCGCCTTCAACGGGGCCTACCAGCCCCCTGTGCAGGGGCAGTTCTATGTGAGCACCTAGTGCCCCACGCCCTCTGGGCCAGGCATCAGCTGACCCCAGGAGCCCAGCAGAGCCCCGGGTGGTGCAGGATGCAGGTGCAGGCCCACAAGGCCTTGGCCTCCTGCAGGTGTGCACAACCTGTCCTTTCCCCTAGGCCTTCTCCAACTTCTACTACACCTTCCATTTCCTCAACCTCACCTCCAGGCAGCCGCTGAGTACTGTGAATGCCTCGGTCTGGGAGTTCTGCCAGAGGCCCTGGAGGCTGGTGGGTGACCCATTCCCTGTCCCAGCCCTCCCCATTTCGTGGGCTTCTCAGGACCCAGATTTGATGGTGGAGCCCATGCTAGCCAGCAGCAGCAGCAGCAGCAGCAGCTTGGGGGTACTATGATCAGGGAAAGGTGGAGCCCCTTGTTGTCCTGCTCCATCCCTAGGGACCAGCCTCTGGTAGTCATGGTGGCTGGCATAGACCTCTCCCATTCTTCACAGTCCCTGTGGGGACAAAAGAGGGCACCCCCATTGCCTACAGCCTCCACTGGCCAGGGAACTGGCCGGGGAGTATCAGAGTCCTGTCCTCACTGGCTCCCGGGTGCACTGGCCCCAGGTGGAAGCCGGCTACCCTGGCCAGGAGCGCTGGCTGCCGGACTACTGTGCCTCAGGGCTGTTCATGCTCACGCTGCTGCGGGATGGCTACGGCTTCCGAGAGGAGACCTGGCCCAGCATAGAGTTCCAGAAGAAGGTGATGCCCCCACCGTGCACAGTCCCCGGGCAGGGTCTGGGGAAGCTGCCCAGAGCCCTGAGCCACTGCGTCCCACAGGCGAGCGGCACTGACATTGGCTGGACACTGGGCTATATGCTGAACCTGACTGGTATGATCCCGGCCGAGGCGCCAGCTGAGTGGCGGGCACAGAACTACAAGGTCTGGGCAGCTGGAGTGGCATTTGTAGTGCTGACCCTGGTGGCTATTCTTGGGGCTGCTGCAGTCCATCTCCTCTGGCTCCAGAACTAGCCAGGCCTTGCCAGGACAGACTGCGATAGCCGCAGCTGGGACTCGTGAATGTCTGAGGCATCTCCACCTCGGCAGCCCGGGTTAGTGAGCAGCGCCTGAGAGAGAAGCATGGACGCTGTGTCCCTTGCCGTGGCCTCCCTGTCCCTCTCCCAGACCCTGGCCCCTCTGTCCCCAGCCACTAGGCAACGAGGCCTTCCTGCACCAACCAGCCAAGCCTACAGCACCCTGAGGTTGGCAGCTGGGACCGCTGTTCCCTGTTGTGACCTGCAGAAGTGGCACCATGGGCCCGTGCGCCCTGGTCACCCTCCTGGGAGTCCACAGGACCCCTCCTCGCCAAGCCACACACACAACACATGGTGGTGCTGTTTTTATTAAACCTTTCACAACAAGAGTGCCTAGAGCCTGTCTTCCTGCTCGGAGCCCAGGCCGGGCACAGGGGACACTCCACCGGCTGGAGCCACAAAGCTCTTGGGGAAGATGCCGATGTAGCCGTCTTGGTGCCCCTCCAGCCAGGCCTCATCCACTGTGGGGAGGGGACACCGGTCAGCATCTGTCCCCACACAGGCTGGGCCCCGACCGCACCCACCTGGACAGCTGCAGGGTACCTTCACCCAGGACGTCCACCACGTCCCCTCGGCGGAGGCCCAGATCCTCAGGGCCCTGGGCCGAGTAGTCGTGCTGGGCCGACACCTGGTACAGCACTGGCCGGCCGCCAGCACCCTAGGGCAGGAGGAGACTGAGGCGGGGATGCAGGCCCCTCGCCCATGCCCACTGCCTCTGCCATTCAGCTCCCTGTTCAACTGCCTGCTGCACTCACCCGGCACTGGAGTCGCAGCCCATGGGGGGCAGAGGCTACATCCCTCCACGCCTTCTGCAGTACGTCCTCCCCAAGGATGGGGACCCAGAGCTTGCCATCCTCTGGGGCCCAGTAACTTCCAAGAAAGTGCTCAGGTTGGACGGTGAGGGTGACCCTACCCACCCACTCCCAGTACACCCTTCACCCACCTAAGCTGTGCCTGCCGGGCCTGGGCAGGGAGGGCCTCAGCCAGCAGCGCCTGCAGGCTAGCCAGCCCAACCCCTCGGGGGACCTGCAGTGCCACGGTGAGGGTGCACTGTACGGTGACCGTCACAGAGTCCTTGGAGTCCAGTACAGCTGCTCCCTGGGCCAAGGGGAAGGCAGTTCCGAAGTCTCCACTGGGTGGGTATGGGGCCTTGGGTAAGGGAAGGTTTGGGGGCAGACCTGGGCTTCAGCGCATCTCTTACCCTGGTGCTCACAGGGACCTTGGAGGGGCCAGGCCCAGGCAGGCCTGAGAGAGACATAGGGGTTAGTGGGTAGGGGGAAGAGCAGAGTGGCCCAAGGGCAGCTGCTGCTGCTGCAAATTCACCCTGGAGCACAGAAGGCCTGGTCCTAACTCGCTCCCTTCATGGAGCCCCCAGCACCCGGACTTCCTCACCTGAAGACAGAGGGGCTGATTGGACAGCTGGCGCCACCCTGGGCCTCTGTAAGGGAAGCTACAAGTGGGTCCTGGTGCAAGGGCCCCCGAGTGTGAAGGGGGGTGGGGACCCAATGTGTGGGGGCACAGGAATTCAGGGCCCCTGGCATTAGGAAGGAAGGCTGTGGCAGCACCCCCAGCTGAGGGGCCGGGCCCCTGACCCCCGAGGTCCCACCAGGACTGTCTGCTCCCAACCTGTCCCTGTCCCTGGCTCTGTCACTCTTGGGCCCTTGCACCCAGGAAAGACAGGCAAGGCCTGCGATGTGGTCAGGGTACACCAAAGCCACCCTTTTTTTTTTTTTTTTGGCAGAACCAGGGATTGAACTCAGGCCTTTGTGCTTACCAGGGAAGCACTTATTCTATTGAGCCATCTCCCCAGCCCTACCAAAGCCACCCTTGCTGACCCAGCCCCAGCGTCCATGCCTGCCAAAATGCGGGGCTGGAGCCTGTCTGGCCCCATGGAGGGCTGGCTTGGTCCCTGGTGCCAGCCCAACTCACCATCTGGTGTATCTGCCCAGCAGGGCCAGAGCCAACCTCCCTTGCTACACCGCGGCAGCCATCACGGGTTCTGGCTCCTTGGGGCTCCAGGGCTCGGGGCCTGGGCAGGAAGGGTCCTTGAGGTGAGACGTACAGCACTACGGGCATAGGGCCTCAGGGCCAGTCTCACCCTCACCGCCCCCAATCTGAGTGCCCCTGGTCTCAGTGGCATCATGTGTCAGGGTGTCCCTTCCCTGGGCAGCTCAGCGTGGACCTGACCCCTCATCCTGGAGTTGCCTTGGGTCACAGTGACCGCTGAATCTCAGTTTCCACCATGTTCCTTACTCCTGGAGGGAAAGATAGGAACTCCTTCCTTGTACAAAGAGCCCCATCCCATTTGAGTCTGCAAATGGGTGATGCTGGTCCCATCCCCTGATGGCCCATCTGCACCTGGTCCAAGGGCCTTGCCCTAAAGGAGAAGGAGGTGTGGGGGCCAGGCCCCTTCCTACCGTGGTACAGCCTCACAGCCAGTTTCACTGTGGACTCCCGGTCCCTGTAAGCACAGATGACAACCTTGTCCTGGCCAAGGATGGAGCACAAATGAGAGGTCCCCTACCCCAGACCCTAAGAGGGGCCATGGCAGGTGGTCTTGCAGAGACAGCACAGCCGCCCCCATTAGCAGTAGAGGTCAGGGTTCCAGGGAAGCGGAGAGGCAAGCAAGAGGGCTCAGGACCGCCATTCTTAGACAGGGCAGTTCTTTCTTTTTTTTTTTTTTTTTTTCAGTACCAGGGACTGAACTCAGGACCCTATGCTTGCCAGGCAAGCACTTACTCTACCGAGCCATCTCCCCAGCCCCAACAGGGCAGCTCTGTGGAGACAGGCAGGACAAGCTGGGCGACAGGACAGCCACCTACCCACCTGCACAGACTGGACACCCAAGGGCTGGGCTTCAGGGTCAGTGGAGACCACCACCTGGTGGGAGACAGACAAGTGTGTAGGGCCACTGCAGGGCCTGCTCCCCAGCCCTGCTCTGCGCCACCACATATCAAGTCCAGGGTGGGGACCACCCATGCCCAGCCCAAGACTGCTAGGCTACAGGAAATGCGTGGCAAAGAGGCTCCCATGGTGGCCATGCAACGTCTGGGATGACTTCCACGTGCTGTCCCTTGTGCTGCAGGTGGACACGGGAACATGCCCTCTCCACGAGCCCCACTTCTGAGCTTCATGGTAGTCACACACCAGTCATGTCATGTGGCCCCTTGGGCACCAGCGCTGTTGCTAGAGACCACAAGTGTGTGGCCAGCCTGAGGCCCAGTGCCCAAGTGGCCGATTGTGACACTGGAGTTGGTGTCATTCATCGCTGGGTTTCTCCCCTGCCTGGAGGTGAGCTGCCTGCCAGGCCTATGGTTTTGGCAGTGCTTCCTGGCCCTGACAAGGCTGACCCAGCCCAGGGCAGCCACGGTCACTCCCC
This sequence comes from Tympanoctomys barrerae, assembly GCA_002564285.1. Taxonomy (NCBI): domain Eukaryota; kingdom Metazoa; phylum Chordata; class Mammalia; order Rodentia; family Octodontidae; genus Tympanoctomys; species Tympanoctomys barrerae. Next base: position 9,949 of record NDGN011397682.1, read on the forward strand.
GGGCCCTCGAGGTCTGCAGTGGAGACCCTCAGAGATGTGGACCAGGCAGGGGGCAGACAGCAGCTCCATCCCCTGACAGGGCCCCTCTCTAGGGATGTCACCTCAACCCTGCCCAGCATCCAAATGACCTTAGGACCACATGGTCCCGTGCCACAACAGGGCGCTCAGGGTGGGAGCTGCTGGGCCCTCTCAGTGCAGCCAGAGAGGTACCTCAGCCCCAGACAACCCACGCCTTACCTTGGCCTTGCCCAGGAAGTCCTTGGGCTCTAGGTGCTCCAGGTACCGCCTGTGGGGCCGGAAGACCTCGCCCGGGGGCACCTGCCGTGGTTGCAGGGGAGCCCGCTTCTGGGGACAGACCATTACAGAGCTGGTAGTCGCTGGGCATAGCTAGAGCCCAGGACGTGCCACAGCCCTCCAGGCCACCTCCCCCACAAGCTTCTTCGTGTCATCTAGCTGGCTTGGAGGGTGAGCTGCAAATACCAGCCCCAAACTGCAGGCCACAGGCCGCCCTGCTGTGGGGAGCCCTTGCCTGCCCTCACCTGCACATGGTACAGGGCGGTCGTGAGGCCCTCCCGTGCCCTTTCCGGCCACCTGGAGACAGCCTCAGCCAGTGTGTCGGCAGCCTCATCCCACAGCCCCAGCTGGCACTGTGCACACGCCACATTATATAGTACCTGGGAGTGACAGCTGATGTTAGAGGGCTCAGAGCTAGAGTCTGGCTCCCGCCTGGACCACATACCTGGAACCTCACTGGTACCTCACCAGGATCTTCACCTGTCCCATACCTTGCCACACCCAGGCATCGCAGCCACCGCAGCCAGAGCTCTCCTGGCATCTGGCTGATGTGGGGCTATGAGCAGGGACCAGGCCACGCAAGCCAGTCTGCCTCTGCCACGGCAGCCACATGACCAAGGGCCACACTTTGCTCAGAACTCTACTCTCACCTTAAAACTGCCCCTTGGTCTAGCACCTCTCTCCTGAACACCGCTGACCCTCCCCCGCCACCCCCCCACCCCAGCCTCACCCCCACCTTTCCTGTGAGTCTGAGGTGCACCTGAGGCCTCACCAAGAGGCCCTGCCCACCTCTTCTCAAGCCTCTTTCCCTGTGGCTGGCTGGCCACGTGGCCTGAGTTCCTGTAGCCAGCACCCCTACCTGCCTTTCCCCCACCAGTGCCCTGGGCTGGTGGACAGTGTGGGCCCCATCTGCTGCTTAGTTTATTTATTTATTGGGTACAGGGTCTCACTACACAGCTGGGACTTGCAGTGACCCTCCTGTCTCAGCCTCCCCAGCACTGGACCCACAGGCGCGTGCCAGCTCGCCCTGTTCTCCTCTGCTGTTCAGTCTCCCATTGCTGTCGTGCCTGAGCTGCCCAGCACCACCCATGCCCCACCTCGGACTGGCACAGAGGCTCCTCCCGACTCCCGTGCTGGACTTGTGATTTAGTGTCCTCGAGGCAGGGAGAGCCAGAGTCTGTCCACTGCCACCCTTCCCTGGCCTCCTCAGTCATCCAAGACTCTGGGAGACTTGGGTTCACCCACCCGAGCCATGACAGTAACCCCATCCAGGGGGCATGCCCCTGGCCCTGAGGAGCTGACGCCACATGAGTCCCAAGGCCTTACCTCCCAGGCCTGCAGCTTAAAGCGCAGACCTAGCTGCGTGTAGTCAATGACGCTGTTGCCCCGAAGCTGTGCCAGGGCGAGCTGGAAGTCGGACAGAGACGCCTGGAACCTGTGGGCAGTGGAGCCCCTCAGTAGGGCAAGGCCTGTGGTGTGTGCCCAGGAGCACCCAGCCTGCCCTGCCCTGGGAAGATCCACAGGAGGCCAGGGGTGGTCCACGGTGTAGCCCCAGTGGGCGCTCAGGCCAGATGGGTAGGCCAAGGATCAGCCCACTGTGTGCTGGCAGAGGGCCAGGGCTGGGGCCCCTGGGTTTGCTCCCAGCTCTGCCAGGAGTACCCACTGCCCCATCCCCCTGCCTGACCCAAGACCTCTGCCCACTGCCTCTCCACAAACCAAGCTTCCAGCACTTGCTAGGGTACCCACCGCCCCTAGGTAAGCTTCCTGGCTGACTTGAGCCTGAAGCCTGACCACTGGCCTTCCTGCTTCTGCTTTTAGGAAGAGACAGGTACAGAGGGCAGTGACCAGGATGTTCCCAGGACAAACCCTTGGTTTCCTCATGTGCCCAGTGGGCATAATCACCAGGTCTGTGTTGATACAGAAAGGTGAGGAGGGGGCCAGGGATGACAAGAAGTAGCCTTGGAATCTTGGTGGGGATGGGGGCTGCATGGGCCATGCGCCTGGAATGACCACCGCGGCCTCGCTCAGGCCAGAGTCACCAGAGCAGAGCAGGAGCCTACAGAGACAAAGGGCCCCTGTGCTCACCGCTGCAGCTGGAAGTGGGCCACACCCCGCTGGAGGAAGCCAACAGCCATGCAGGTGTCCTTGGTCACTGCCTGGTCAAATGCCTAGGAACAAAAATGCCATGGAGAGCCACCAGCTCTGTAATCAGTCACCCCACGCCACAGACGCTGGGATTCCATCTCCCGGGGGAGAACCATTTGCATTCTGCACTGTCCAGCGCCTTAGGCATGAGCCTAGGTGGCATCACATGGCCCCTCTGCCACCACAACTGCCACATCCCAGCTGCCCAGACACCCAGCCACAGGCTCAGGGTCCCTGCTGGTGGGGTTGCAAGCCTGTTTGTCCGCCATGAGGACAAGCGTACGAAGGCATTGTCCTGTGTGTCGCTAGCATGTGCCTTGGGAGCCTTGCGGGATCTTCTTCCCAGGACCCCGCTTTGGGAGCTCACACAAGACAGCACAGAAAGCACATGAGGACCAGAGCAACCCGGAAGTCGGGATGGCAGGCCTGGCAGGGGGGGCCGCTGCTCCACCCGCATCACACCCGGAAACAAGGGCAGTGGCCGTCAGTAAAGCCAGGTGGAGAGGGCTGTGGTCTCACCCCACAGACTGGGCGGGTGTTCGTGGCTGACTGGGATTTGACCTGAGCTTTGCAGCAGGTGCAATTGGGCCTCCAAGTGGGTGTGGGTGCCATTTACTGCCCCACACACCCAGTAGCTGAATGCAACATTGCACAAGTTTCTTAGCAGCAGGCACCAGTCAGCTAGGCCCCCTGATGGCCGGTTTTACCAACCTTCACTGTTCATCTGCTTTTAGCAGTTTTTATTATTTATTTATTTATTTATTTATTTATTTATTTATTTATTTGGTACAGGGTCTCACTACACAGCTCGGACTTGCAGTGATCCTCCTGTCTCAGCCTCCCCAGCACTGGACCCACAGGTGTGTGCCACCACGCCCTGTTTTCATCTGCTATTTAGTCTCCCTGTCACTACCCTGCCTGAGCTGTCCTGTACTACGCATACTCCACCTTCAGACGGTGCTCTCCCGCCCAGGCGGAAGACAACCTGGGCGCCGCTCCTCTCCTCACACCATGTTTGATGAGCCTGACTCACCCTGGCAGCTCCCTTCCCGGATGGGCTTAGGGTGGAAACTGTTACTGAGGTAACTGAAGTGAGCCACAGTGGTGGGACAGCGCTGCCTGCCCAGCTCCCCCTGGGGATGTTCTGTGGGCACTGGGGCCTCGTCTGCATGGTGCCCAGACAGCCACAGTAGAAACCCAGCTATCCAAGTCGTAGGCAGGGCGCTGAAGGCTTCCTGCCACTTCCCCAAGAACAGGTGACCCTTTGATGACCAGGAAGTGTTTGGAAAGGCAGGTGCTGGAGGCTGTGTGCACCTGGCGCTCCGGGGATTTCTAGAAGTGGGTAGGGACACAGCAAGAGCTGAAGGCTGAGGTCAAACCCCGCCTGCTGCCGTGGCCACAGGCCCTGCCCGGCCAACAGCTTTACACTTGCCCACCAGGACCAGAGGCAGATAGCCTTGGCTTGGGAGCCTGGCTTTGTGCAGGCCCTGGCTCCTGGCCATGCTGTGTCTGGTGCGCACTGTGGAGGCCCTGAGGATGCTGGGCCCACCCCAGCCACGCAACTCCCACCTGCCTCGGCCTCCTAGTGGAGGCTTTGGGGGAGGGCAGGGCAACGGGATGACCCAGGTTGGCGGCCCCACTCCTGGGTCCCTGTAGGCCGGGCCACCACACTCTCCCGGCCTCCCCGACCCTGAGGGGCCCACCCCACCCAAGCGCTCACCCGCAGTGCGGCCTCAGGATCCCCGGCCAGCAGGTGCACACAGCCCGCGTTGAAGCTCATCCTGGAGGGCAGCTCCGTGACGCCTGAGAAGAGGCGCAGCGCGAGGCCCCAGTCCCCGCGCGCCACGGCCTCTGCGCCCTGGTGCCAGTCGCGCACCTGCTCCCCGAGAGAGCGCATGGCGGTGATGACACCCGCCCGGGCGGGACGGAGGATGTGGCACCGAGGTCCGCGCAGGCTTTCGCGTGCGCGTGTGGACAGTAGCGTGGACTGACGGGGCCTCGGGAGGTGGACAGCAGCAGCAGTGCGGGCGCCGGGCTTTGGGGCTGGAGAAGCGCAAGGCAGCGCGGGTACCCGGCTTCGCAGCTAGAGGAGCGCCCGCCTCTGAGGCCACGCCCAGGCCACGCCTGAGACCTCGCCCCTATGCGATCATCTCCCTCCCGCCCCCGCCCCCGCCCTCCCCCACAGTCGGACCCATTGCCACTGGGCCCGCCTCTTGCTTGGCCAAGCCCCGCGAGTTGCCAGCCCTGCCCATGTAATTAAGTCCCGCCTTTCTGAACTTCTGTCAGAGTCCACTCTGTCCCTGCGTTGGACTAGATGCTCAGGTAAAGCAGTGTGAGGGCGCCACTGCTGTCACGGGTCGAGGCTCCAGGCCGGGCGTGCGTGGGGCGCAGCAGCCGGCAGGAGCAAGTGTGCGGCCTGGCCGGTGGGCACAGGCCGGTGGGCACCTGTGTGTAGGGGCGCAAGCTTCTGCCTATTCAGGCCCTTGCAGTGCGCGTCGCGGTGTCGGCAGGGTTCCCTGGGGAAGACTGGATCTTTTGCTTCGCTGGGATCTGTGGTCTCTTTTTTTTTTTTTAAAGTATATTTAGTACAGGGTCTCCAGGGTGGCACTACACAGATCGAATTCCTAGTGATCCTCCTGTTTTCAGTCTCCCAAGCGCTGGGATTAAAGGCCACCACGCCCAGTCTCAGTAGCCATCTCAGCGCAGTCTGGGGGTAGGCTTGCCAGGGCATGCAGAGGATCAAAGCCGGGTCCACTGAGCTATCTGGCTGGCTCTGTGGTCTAATGTTAATCTCATCCCTAAATACCTCTCCGTGACATGTCCCTCATGATAAATATCGATGATCAGCAACACCTGTCAGGACCCTTGCCTTGGCACCACCTGGCCATCGAGGCCCAAGGGAGCTGCTGCACTGGCTCTAAAAGCCCAGCCCAGATTGGGGCACAGCCTCAGTTTCCCTTTCAGGAGAGGAGGCTGGAGGGGCTTGCAGGATTAGAGGGGGAGCGCAAGTTATGGGTGGGGAGCTGGATGCCTGAGCAGGTAGAGGTGGGAGGTGCAGTCCAGGATGCACTGGGAAGCCGACGTGTGCCAGAGAGGGCAGGTCCTGTACCTCTGCACATGGGCAGTACAGGGACAACTGTGACGGCCCTTGGTGGTTCTTGGTTGAGAGATGTGTGCCCCCACAGGAGGCAGCAGATGTGCCCGCTCTGACTCTGCAGTGGCCACCCTGAGAGTCTTTGTCCCCTCCCCATCAAGACGGAGACCATTCGAGCTGCCATGAGGAGGTGGATAGAAAGACCCTTGGAGCCCCTGGGAGCTGGGAGCTGGGGTGCAGATGCCAGAAGGCCAGGCTGGGTGGGAGCTGTAGTGGGAAGTGGCCAAAGGTGTCAGGCTCTCGGGGAGCACCTACGGGTGTCCCAGACACCTGTGCAGACCAGAGGGGTTCTCATGAGTGACAGCTGGGGTGACATCCATGGGGGGCCTCCACGCAGCATAGCACTGAGTGCTGTGGGTTTGGGACACAGATTCAGTTGAGGCGCCCGTCCTGTGCCCCCTCACTGACCTCACCTGTGCAGCCCCTGACCAAGCAGCTTCCTGAGCTCTGGGCCTAGGCTGAGTGCTGCCCGCAGTTAGGGTTGCGCTGGTTCGCCAGGCTCTGGCTGGGCCAGCGGGGACGGGAGGCAGGCATGGAGTCTGTGGCGGGCAGCTCTGCTGCCACCAGGTTGTCTGCACCTTGCCCTTCCCCTGCTAGAGCCCCGGGGCGGAGCGCTGTGGAGGCCGCGACCTGGGTGCGTCCTGAGAGCACAGCCCACAGCCTGCACCAGCTCCGGAGGGGAGGCCGCCTCCCGCTCCCTGCAGGACTGGAGCTCCTCTCTCTCTCTGTTTCTTGGGGCACAGTGGCAGTCAGGCCTGCTGCTCCTGCGTCTGTCTGTCTGTCTGTCTGTCTGTCTGTCTGTCTGTCTGTCTCTCTCTCTCTCTGTTTGGCCAGCAGGGGGCCTCAGAGGCTGTTCTTGGGGGGCCTGTGTCCTTCCGGGCTGGTGCCCTGCAGGGACCCAGAGGACGCCGACAGCCGCAGCTCAGCCTTCTCTAGAAGCTGCATCCCCCACCCTGGCCGGTCTAGAGGCCACGCTGTGGGCCCAGGAGGGAGGGGGCTGCACCCCTGAGGGTGAGGCCTTCCTGGAGGGCAGCAACAGCAGGGCAGCTGAGCCAGGCTAGGGGCTCAGGAAGATCCAGCAGGGAGCACGCGGGGCAGGGCCTGCCCACCACAGCGTGAGGGTGCGGGGCTCTGGGCACCTAGCACACCCGACACCCTCTCAGCCTCACATAGCTCAGTCCTGGGCCTCGTTTCCCTGTGGAGATTTAGAGGTATTAGAGGTATTCTTTTTTTTTGCGGAACCGGGGGCTGAACTCAGGCCCTTGTGCTTGCCAGGCAAGCGCTGATTCTACTGAGCCATCTCCCCGGCCCCTATAGGTATTCTTGTAACAGCCATTTTATTTATTTATTTGAGAAGGGAATTCACTGTGTTGCCCTGGCTGGTCCTGAGCTCCCAGACTCAAATGACCCTCCTGCCTCAGCCTCCCAAGTGCTGGGACAACAGGGGCCACCACTACACCTGGCTTTGCTTGTCCTTAAGAACAAGGGACCCTTCAGCCTGGTATCCAGTGTGCAAAGAGGGTGTCTGTGGGCATCATCAGGCCCTGGGAAGGTCAGGGCTCTGGTGGGTGGCTTAGCCCGTGGGACCCATGCCAGCCACCCAGCCAGCCAAGGGGAAGCCTGGTCTGCTGAGCCGGGCCCTGGGCTGAATTAACCTTTGTAGGACACCAGTGTGCTCTCAGGAAGAGAGCTGGGGCCAGCAGGGAAGACGGTGGGCCTTGTGCTGCTCGGAGGAGCGGAGCTGTGAAGAAGTGTCTTTCTGCCGAGAGTCTTTCCTGTCTGGGGTCACAAGACAGCTCACTGTCTTCACTGTTGGGAGCTTGGTGCACAGCTGTGGGGGATGGTCCCTGTGGGGGTGCCCTGGCCTGTGCCGCTGTGTGGTGGTCCTTGGTCACCAGGGCAGAACAGGGCAGAGCAGGTTGGGCTGGAGTCCAAGGCGGGATCACCTCTCCTTGGTGCCAGGGTCCAGGGGTCCCGGGACTTGCTGGCAGGGGAGCAGGTGGGGTTAGGGCTCCAGCTCCCGTCTCACCACCTGCTGCTGCTGTTCCAGTGCACTGACAGAGCTGGCCTGCTGTGGACCCCAAGGTGGTGGGCGGCAGCTCTGGAGGCGTGGACGCACTGGCCCTTGCAGTGGCAAGACCGCATGTCTCGCCCCACACTAAGCCGGGCCACAGAGCCACGAGTGGCAGCCCCTGGGACCACAGGCCAAGCAGGGTACGTGGTCCTGAGAGGATGCAGCTTCTCAAGCTGTCTGCATTGGTGCTTCAGAACTTGCCTGTTTATCTGCCCACATAGTCTATTGCGTGGACTCATTGCCTTTATAGACAGAAAAACACAGAGCAAATCACATTGGGTGGCAGATGGGAGCAACCGGGCAGCACAGGCGGCGTTGACTGAGCCTTGGCCTCTCCTGCAGGGTAGGCACAGCCTCTGCTCTGTGGAGACAGAGGGGAGGGGATCGGGATGCCCTGGTGCTCACAACACCAGCACGGGAACTGCAGGCACTTCCTGAGGAAAGGCCTGCGCATGCCCAGCCCTCGTGGGCTGGGTTATGTCCCCCAACTGTCAAGGGCCTGACCCTCAATGTGACTGTATCTAGAGGTGACCTTTTCCCCCTAGCCCTCATTTTGCCTTAATGACCTCTTTTAAAAGTTGTCTCAGGGCCAGCAAGATAGCTCAGTGGACTGAGTGCCTTCTTAGGCAAGCACAGGGACAAGGGTTCAGTCCTCAGTACTGCATGCCACACTGGCCCTGCCCCTTGGGGTGCTGAGCCAGCCACCGAATCCAGGTGAGGTGGTGCATGCCTATAATCCCAGCTCCAGGGAGGCTGAAAACAGGAGGATCACTACAAGTCCAAGCTGCATGAGACCCTGTACCAAGACATTAAAAAAAACAACAACAACAACCAAACAAACAAGACTGGCAATAAAAGGCGAGAGCCAAAAGGAGGAGCAGCAGTGGGGGAGGGGGAGGGAGGGGAGAGGGATGGGGGGATGGGGAAGGGGCCAGGGCAGGCAAGCCTCTCTCCCTTTCGTATATTGTATTCAGGCTATCTGCCCCCGGGCAGGTGCGGCACTCCCAAACATAATGCCAGCATTGGATCGTGAATTAATCACAAACTCTGAAAGGCTGCTGCCTCAATGACTGCATGAGGCTTTGGGGGGACAACTAAACACAAACCATGACACCCTTCCCCCCTGCAGGTGGAAACATGTCACCCTCAGCCCTGGGCTGGCCACTGAACCTAACTGCAGGGCTGCCCAGGAGCACTGCATCCTCGGGGCTCCCACTGGAGGTCGGGGGCAGGGGAGACGGGAGGCACCACCACACCCTTGACCCTGCCTGCACGGAACCTGCATGTGCTGTCCACCATGCACGCCACAGGGTGAATAGATAAGAGGGGAGCAGGAGTGTCCCTGAGGCTGGGAGTGCTCCTGTGAAGATGGCCTGGGGCCTGTGGCTAGGGTCAGGATGCCGTGGTCAGGCCCCGGTGTTGCCCTGAGCCACTCAGTCAGGACACTGCTGGCCAGCAGCCTGTGGCGTGGCACATGGCCAGCAGTGATGCAGCTGTGGGAATGGGGCTGGTCACACCCTGCCATCACTCGGTGGGGTCTTGTGTGTTGGCTCTTGTCCCTGCCTGCTCCTCCCTGGGCTCAGGCCTTGCCCTCTTGGTGGCTGCGACTCCCCTGCAGCCCTTCCGGGCAGGTGGCTCTTTCTGCACAGGCTCACCGTGTGGACAGCTCGAGTTGACAGTGTCCTGCCCTATCCTGGCCTCCAAGGCACTGCCAGGTCTAACTCAAAGCCAGTCAGTGCCACGCTCAGGAGTGGCCGCACAGTGGGTGGGTCAGCCCAGAGGAGAGGCAGGGCACGGGGATGGCACCGTGTGCAGATGCTGGGCAAGGCCTCGCAGGACACCTGGGTGCTCACCTGCCACCCACCAGGCACAAGGAGCAGCCCCTGCCTGGTGTGCCACAGGAGCCCACACAGCATCATCAAGGCCTCACATGTGGGTGAGCTCCCTGGGGACTGCAGCTGCCATCTAGTCACTGACCGACAGCAGAGGCTGGTGGGGGGACCCTGAGGTGACAAGCAGAGCAGGGTGCCATGGGAAGCATGTCCCTCACAACGCTCTGTGCAGACAGCGGCCAGGGCCGTGGCGCCCAGCCTCGCTGCCTGAGGTTGCAGCTGCGCAGGAGGGTGTAGGCTCTTGGGCAGTGCCCTGAAGTTGAGGCCCTGGCACCTGCGTTCTCAGTCCTTCATGTGGATGTGAGCCTGGGCCCAAGTACATTCCTCCTGTCCCCCAGACCTGCAGGCCCAGGAAGTGCCAGCAGCTGAGAGCTGGGGGTGGATGTTGGGGCCAGAGACCTGGCAGTGGGTGGCTCCAGGCGGACATGCTGGCCTGGGTTGGCAGAGCCCACCTGGCCTCACTCCTGGCCCCTGCATAGTGTCCTGAGGGTGTGGCTCTCCATGCTCCAAACAGAGAGGCCTCCTGCCCAGCCCCAGCCCCTGCAGAAGGTCGCAGACCAGCTTATCTCCTCCACTCAGACCCACGCCTCCCGGCATCCTGTTTTTCTTGTGTCATACGAACAGGAAGCAGCAATTGTTCGCCTGTGCGTCATGACTGTGGCGTGGCAGTGCCCGGGGTTGCCTGGCCCGTGCCTGCAGCAGGGCCCTCCAGCTTTTGCCTGAGGTCCAGGGGGCTCCCTGGGAGCTCCCAGCACTGTGTGGCTCATGGATGCTGCATGTGTGTATGACCCTGGGCAGCCACTGTGCACCCCGCGTGCCTACCTCACACTCCACCTAGCCCCAGCTGGCAGTGTCAAGAGGGCGACGGCGCTGGCTGGGCCCATGGGAAACATCAAGGAAGTGGGGTGCTGGGGCCAGGCAGGGAGCAGGTCACGTCGGGGGTCAGTGCCCTCGGCGGAGGGGCCCAGCGACGCAGGCAGAGCCAGACGTGTGGTGAGCAGCCGGCTCCAGGAAGGTGGAGGGATGTGGCCTGGCCGCCTCCAGGGCTCAGAGCTTCCTGGAAGGCCCTTCCCACCGCCGACTAGGCTCAGCCTGCAGGCACCGGGAGCCCAGAGAGCCCCACAGACGGGGGAGAGCCTGGCGGGGCAGGACAGGCAGGGGGCAGGTGAGGCCTGGAGGGCTGGGAGAGGTGGAGCAACCGTCAAATGGGATGCGATTCATGGCCTCCCCCACTCTGCTCCTGCTTCCTTTCCTTCGTGGGGCTGGGAGTGAATCAGCCTCTGCATTCTGGGCGGGTGCGCTACCTCTGAGCTGTATCCCCTCTCTTTTTTTCATTTTGAGACAGGATCCCATGGAGTTGCCAGGGTCAGCGTGAAGCGCAGCCCTCCTGCCTCAGCCTCTCCAGTAGCTGGGGTTGCAGGCCGGCAGCCCCCACACCCAGCTTGTCTGACCATTTCTGAGTGCGCCATTCAGGGCATAAAGCACCGTCCACAGAACTTCACCTTGCAAATCTGAGGCTGCTTGTTATGGTTTCTGGAGGTGGGGACTTCTGGAGTTTGGGATTATGGGTTTTAGTACTGCTGGGATTATGGGTGTGAGGCTACACCCAGCCTGAGGCTGGTAGCCTGGATGTACAATGAGACAGAGAGACTGACTTGCTCTGTCGCCACTGTTGCTGCTCCCCCTCCATCGTAATCATGCTCTCTGCCACCGCCATGAACGGCTGCCCTCTGCCCTGTGCCCGCCTGCCTCCGAGCCAGCCACGTATGGACTGAACCCTCCAGTAACTGGGAGCTGAATAAACCTTTCCTTCCTTCATTTTGGGTGTTGGGTGTTTGTCCCAGCAACGAGAGAAGAGTAACT